>BQKZ01001394.1:9618-29391 GCA_036244855.1 Temnopleurus reevesii
CCCCCCCCCCCCCTTGCTTGAAAAAAAATATTGACAGGCCCTTGTGGTACATGTAACTCCTCACGACAGCCATGGAGGTAAGACAACCTAGACGTTTGCCCTTCAAGTTAAATAAAGTACACAAAGAGTATTGTGTTTGAGAATGTGTACAGATCAAAATACAAAGTACAAGTTCAGAGATAAACATATTCATAAGCAGCAGGAATGAGTCCTACAAAGATGGGCTCCAAACAGACACACAGTGCAACCATTCATAGTTGATCAAAGTACACAAACGGGACTTTGCAGTTGTTTACATCCAGAAACTCATTTATTCTGTAATAAACACCTGTCTTATCAATGGAGAACTGGTGGTGCCATGTTTTTACTATTAATCATATTCATTCATTTGTCTCCATCACAAGACCCGCACAATGAAAGATTTCTAAAGGAATTTAAAGTTCAACTGAAAAGACTAACTCTGGGTCATTGCTCATGAGCGTAATTTAGTGATCAAATAATGGTGGCCTTTGTTGATTGGCATTTTAGGCTTTACATCCCTTCAAGCAATCATATTTCTTGGTGTTTTCCAGTGTGCAGACCACATTCTACTTATTGTTGACCCTCTGTTTTGGAGCTCACAGACAGAGCTTATTACACATCGGACTAGGAGGCTGAAAAGTCTGTTAACCACATGTTTGTGATCTGTACATGGATTTAACACAAACCAGTGGAACAATATAGGTTTTTGTTTCTTTATATTCGCAATGGTTGTGGTTTTTAAATACTCTGACACAACATATGAATTGAAACAATGTGGAAAAGGAAGATTATGGTTTTAACTACATGGAGGTGTCCCCAGTATATTTCTTGGAAGATGGTCGGTTCTCTTCAGATTCAATGTTGATTCACTGGATTCTGATATCTTGTGGTGTATCATGTTGTTGTTGATACATTATTGCCATGGAAACATTGTCTTTGTGATGGAAGGTGGCGTTTGATATTCGTTGCTCTTTACTTCTGTCTTCAGACCATTAAGATGTTTTGATTGAAATTTGTACACTTTAATTTATTCCTTCTTTGACTGTGATACCATTTTGACTACACAGGATCGAGAAATCAAGAAAGACCATAATACATTTTGGCAGCTAAAGTTATGAAATTGCTTTTCGGATCATATTTTCACATTCAAGTTTTAAAATAGTCCTAGCATGTGCATGCATAGTGCCTAAAGTTGGTCTCCATGAAAGCATATGATGCACCATGAAAGAGCAGCAGTAATTTTTCTGTAGAGCTTTTTTCTTATACTTTCTGATTTTGGCCAGAGTTTATCAACCTTTCTCGGAAAACAAAGCACAGGAGCATGACAAGTTTACATCAAACCATGTGCAAGCATGAACTCTGTTGACACTGCCCACCACAAGTCCACAACTCCTGATAAAACCCATGTGTGCTTCTTCCTTTGCTCCAAACACTCACATCATTATCATCATCATAGATGGTAAAACAAACTAGGCCAGCTTCAAGCCGCTACCAGTATTCCAAGTAGCCCCAATGATTCATCCTGCATCACTAGAGCCACACCAAACTCTGGTAGCTAATTCTACAGGGAAACAATTTATTATCATTAGATGCAAGAGAGACAAAAGGCGAGCGCTGGTAACACCCTTGCATGTGTCACAGACGATGTTTCATTCTCAATATCAATCATATGGACGGGTAATTGGAATGCTCCAGGACTGCTAGTTGGGGCAGTCTCCATTTCTTCACTTTCTCTCAGCAAAGCTTTGTTAGCTCAGTTCAGTTTTCATCTGATGGTTGTAATTGAAACGTGTGTTGGGTTACTGTGTCACAAACCATCCCCATCAGTTTCACTCCTGTGTTTTGCCTGCAAACTGTGGCAGTGATTTGATCAGCTTGAGGTGCTATACATAGCAGTATTTCATCATGTATATCTGTGTAGTTGGTGAGTATATCAATGAGGAAACTTTCAACTTTGCCATGCATCTGTTTGCCATTAAACTTATTTATTAGTGTACAATGTGTATTTTAAGAAAAAGATTTGAATCTTTATGGCAATGATACCTGTAGAAGTTCATAAACTGTATGCTTCCCTGTTTCAAGTGTCCACTAATAGCTGTAATGATACTTTTTTTATCTCGCACTTCGCAGCAGTTTATTAGTTTCTTTTTATAGATCATATAACTCTAGAAAATAGGTGAAATGCAACAGATTGCGCCATCAATATATCTACAGTGTGTACATCAGACCATAATCAATAGCATCTGGTTGTCGTCCATGTTTAAAAGTTACATCACAATTAACATTGAAAACTCTCTGGTCCCCAATTGCCCTTTCTACATTTTTGGAGCATTACATTTTACCAACATCTCCCCATCTGCCATTTTGCTTGTAAAATTTGTCATCACTGATCACTGATTTTATTTAAATGTTTCCTACCAGCAGATAATTAGATAATGAGCAAGAGACTGCATTTAATTGCTTAATGCTACATGTAACTGTTTTAAATAAATTTACCATTGATTCAAGGACTTCTGATTTATTGTCAACTTTCCAATTCCAAAAATTACGAGAATGATGTGCTTCCTGGTAGTCATCAATATTTTTTCATTATCATGCTCTGATAGGAATTCCCTGTTTCAGAGTTGAAATCTATGGGAAATCTCCAATAACCTATTTATCTTACAAATCCTCATTACGAGATAATGAAGCAACAACAGATGCAGAAATATTGGTGAACTTTCACAAGAAGGTCCCACCATCTGCTTAAGACATGTGCCGGCCATGTTAGGTTAGGAGCAATTTCCCTTCATTTGCACGTCCATTCATGGCAATTAAATTAGAATGAAGACGTCGCTTGCCGCAGTGTTACTACAAATTAGGGAGCCTTGGAATTGATTTCGCAGCAGCGGCTGGCGAATAAATCTGAGAACGTGCTTGCAATCATGAATAGGTAATCAGAGAGATTTGGAGAGGGTTGATGATGAATAAGAATTGGAAGAAAAAAGAATACACGGGACCATGCAGGAAGGAGCCCCCTCTCCAATACCTAACTCTGACGTGTCTATTTGCTGGGAATTGGAAAAAATATACAGGATATTCTGGTGAATAGCTAGCTCTACATACGTATCTATAACGAGCTATGGCAGTTAAACCTAAAATGATTGAGCTAAAAAAGGGAGGTTTAATCATTAAGTTGGTAGGAGCTCTGCTCTTTCCTTGTGCATGCCTACATGTATAACACCCCCCCCCCCCAAAAAAAAAAAGAATGAGAGGAAAATTGTAATACATGCACAAATAGGGTTAAGTAAAATACTAGCATGAACCTTGTAAACTGGTAATCTCTTACATGTAAAAACGAACAAACCCTGATTTTTGCTGACAACTTTGATTGCTCGAGATCTAAAATCCACAATTTTTATTAAGGGATGATCATATCTTTGAGTTTCCTGATGAAATGGTGCTTACAAGATCTAAGTTTTCAAGACGGAAACATCTTCAGATCATTAGGGGATTATGAAGGTAATTTACCATTAATTTCTCTAAACGAATTCTTAGTTGTGTATATCTTTTTGTGAAGATATTTTTACTACTTGAATGATGCAAAGATGCTGAATTCTAGAATGTGCTTGAGGGTAGAAATTAATATGTGAATCCCCAAACAACCGAACCAAATATTTTCTTACGAGATAAAGCGAATGGTTAATGTTATCATGCATTCTCTATCATAAGAAAACATTTGGTTCTGCTGTTTGGTGATAATCACTGTTTCACATTGAGCCTCTATCGTCATGCATATTCCGGAAGGATGGTATCTCTGATGTAACAAACTTCATGATTATTTATAATTAGAGTCTTGTTAGACATCACTAGCAGACCTTTCTTGGGGGTGCAATGTCAAACCTTCATACATGTACATGTACAGCATTGAACCATATTGTAGATCTGGATATGCTGCAGGCCTACCATATTCGTTGTCAAAATATTATTTTGACCTTGTGCAGCTAAATTCAGCCTTTCCAAGAGGTTATCATCATCATTAAATGCATTCAGCCATAGATATGAAATCTAGTCTGCTATCACAGACTCTGTTTGATAGAGTGGTTTACTATTATTATATGCAAATTTATGCATGTTTCTTGGTATGAGCATAGTTAACATGTATTTGTTGAACAATTTATTAACAATACCAGTTTGCATACATTACTTGTTGATATGCCACACTGGCTTCATGCACGCCTTCATCTTGTCAAGAGTAGTACATGTATTTGTCTAGCGTGGTTCAACTATGTGTTCCTATAAATTAATTATTCATGTTAACTCATCAGTATTAGAAGTATTAAGCAAGAGTTTTCAAGAAAGTTCTTGGATGAACGTATGCAGATTGAGGGGCGCAAATAAATGTTCATATTCTTAATCTGGGATGTAAGTTGCATGGTCCAAATCTACATTAAGCTTTATGAAACTTAAGAGGATAAAGAGCAGTTGGTGCTGTATTTTAGATATATACAGAACATTTGGATCAATTATAAAAGCCATTTACAATTGATCCAAATGTTCAGTACACGTATGTGTGCTTGTAACTCCTGACCCGTAATAGAATACAAAAGAATGACACAAAAGTAGCCATTGGCTTCTTTAAGAAAACGCCCTTTACATTATGGAAACACCTGATATCCACATGATCATTACTCAATTTAATACCACACACAATAAAAAAAATTATCTACGTGAAGCCTCATTTCTGTTATGAATAGCAAACAGTTTTGGACTTATGTTGAGCTTTTGAGGGAAGAGCTAAAAAGCAATATGATTCCTGGCATAATTTTTGAAACCATGATACACCTAGTGAATCTATTGCACGGCTCAGCAGGATGACTATATTTTGTACCTGGAATTCATTTATCTCACCTGGGTATAGTGCAGCACATAAATTTCCTTGTGAAGGGAAAATGACTGTTCTTTGGAAGATTTGAACCAACAATACCCTGATTTTACACAGATTCACAAATGATAAACTTTATAGGAATATATAGGCCTATGCTCTAGAAACAATGATGGCATGCACTGCGACCATGGCACCCTCACTGCAAAAGTTTTGGAAATATTAAAATTTCTTTTTTTAGTGGGAGCACGAATAAGTGTGATGATGGTGATCGTTGGTTGAGAAACTAGAGAGGACCTAATATAGTTGACCCACAATCTACTGAGCTTTGTTGAATTACGAGGATTGCATTGGAATCACTGTCTTATTAACTGGGGATAAAAATTACAAATCTGGTTGCCCTTTTCTCTGTGTGAACAATGCATTATTGACAGAATGGTGTCACCACTAATACAACCTTGTCCAACTGATTCAAAACATAATATATCCAAGAGTGACTCAAATTCTGGACAATATTCAAGAGATTAGCAGGACAAAACGCCCAGTTTGGACATTATTGAGGGGATTACAAGGACAAACCTCCCTGTTATTTTCACATTTTGAGCTGTATTTAAGTGGTTAAGCTCAAGGTTTATGATTATTACCTTTTTAAGCTTATGGACCAGCACACTGGACCCATCTTTTTGTAACTTTAAAGACGGGAATTTGTGAATTACCATGGAATGAATAAGTGTTGTGTTTAACCTGTTATTGAAACAGGATACCAGAAAATCTACATGTAACACCTCTAATTTTTGTGACCTCTGTCAATTTCCAAAGATCATTTCATTTTCCCCATTTTATGGAGACTGTGTTTTCAGCGGTGTTTACTACAAATTATTTTATGTCCCTTTTTAAGGAATCATGATAGTTGTAAAACACCACAATCTCTGAGATAATATTGAAAACATCAGGAAAAGAATGATTATGAAAAATGTATAACGGACAGGAGAAATATCCAAAGTAGTGTTCAGTCCAAAAGATAAGATTCTGAAAATTCATAAAGGATTTGTATGGAAAAAAATTCATGCACTAAATGCTACCAATTCAAAGATTTGGTGTCTACCAATATTGTTTTGGTGCTTGCATTGAAGGTAATATTCAAGAGCTCGCTCTTACAGAAGGATTTTAGAATGTTTAACATAGAATCTAGAACAAATGTTAATTTTTCTTTGTTTTTTGTAAGGATTCCAGCGGACGTCAGCAGTGGAACTTGAGCTGATTCCCAATGAGTTTAGTGTAGAGGAGGTCAGACAACGTTACAAGATGGAGCTTGTTCTCGTAGGAGGATTTAAAGAAAGTTGAACATAATTTCTATGTGTTCATTTTCTTTGTTTTTGTTCTAGGATTTCGGCGGACGTCAGCAGTGGAACTTCAGCTGACTCCCATAGAGTTTCGTGTGGAAGAGGTTAGACATCATTATAAGGTGGAGCTTGCTCTGGTAGAAGGATTTAAGAATGTTATTAAGATGTACAACAATGCCAAGTCTTCGGACAAGAAAGGATTAGCAGAGGTGAGTGAATGGTCTTGATTTGAACCTAATCATGAAAATAAGTGAGAAATGCTTAGTTATTGTAGAAAGTAATTTCTGTGAAAACATTTTTCCTTTAGAACCAGAGATTTAGTATACTCCTGGGCAGCTTTGGGTGCAATTATTTGAATATGCAAAGCAGATAAATGTTCTCTTGTTTCCTTAACCCCTTCCTACATGTAATACCTCCAAGATTAGTCAACCAGTCTGATAAAAGCATCAAATGTTACTGATGAGGAACTGGAAACATGATAACCTACAGTACATGTACGGATTTCATGTCACAGGAAGTGATATATGAGTGCAGAACAAAAGTGCATTGATAGTATATCACAAGTTCAAAAGTCATGTAAGGTCAGGGCAGTTGGAATGTTCTGTCTGATAGAGTATTGTATTGACACCAGGAGCCTCTCACAGAAACAGCATTGAACTCTGTGCTACAAGCTGACACATACTGTACATGTATTCAATGGGCTCTTTTATAATGAAACTGATATTAACAAATTCACGTGTCTATCTCTAAATTTTTGTGTTTTCTTTGAATGTAAATTCTATATAATGAGATTGAATATAGGTGCCTTACTGATTAGGGGAATCTAAATGTTGGAAATTTCTCATTTTGATTGTTGTGTTTTACTCTCTGATTATTTTATGGGGGTAGTGCTGAGTCTCATTGTCTCATCAATTGTGTTTTTTCCTCTCGTTATTTGCTTCTTCAGGCACAGAAAGGTTTAGTGGAAGCAAGTCACAAGCTAGACATCCTGAGAGAAAGTCTTGAGAAGAGAATACAGGAGCTTCCTGCAGACCAGTCCAGAGTTACACAAATCAAAGAAGAACTCAAGTCCGGCAAAGTAAAGGTAATGATTCAGAAGGCATGAATTACGATGATAATTGTGATGACTTGATGATGACGATGACGATGACGATGTTGTTGGTAATTATAACGAATAAGATGATGATGGTGATGACAATGATGATGTTGATGATGGTAACAACGGCGGTTATGATGCTGGTGAGGATTTTGATGGTGAGGATGGTGAGAATGCTGATAGCGATGATGATATAGGTTGTGGTAATAGTGGTGACAATTGAGCTGATGATGATAGTGATTGTGGTGGTGTTGGTGGCAAGAGTTGTGGTGATGATGGTGATGATATTGATTATGATGATGATGAAGATGATGATAATGATGATGAAGATGATGATAATGACGATGATGGTGATGATGATGATGATGATGATGATGGTGGTGATGATGATGATGATGATGATGGTGGTGGTGGTGGACAAACAAAAATCAGGAATCCGTCGTGCCTTGTAGATCCATATTCCAAATCTAACTCTTCTTCCAAACATTTTCCTGACTAATATTCGTCTCTTTATCTCCAGCTGGACAACCCTCTCCCAAAGCCTGCTGCCCTAACCGGGGTGTTAGAGGTACGGATCATGGGTTGTCAGGACCTGCAGGAATGCATCCCACCCAAGGCACGGAACAGCATCACGTTGCTCAACAGTCCCAGTGAGAGCAAAGGAGGACTGCTCCGAGGGAAGACCTCCTTCCATAATAGAAACAGCTCAAGATCATCAAGTACAAAAGAAGAAATATCAAGTAAGTTAGGAAGTGTTCTATACATATTTGATTAATTGATATTAATTTTTTTTCCAAGAAAATGTTTCTGCCGAAAATGTCACGAAGGGACTTGAGGGATGATAAATCAATATTACATGTCGGGCAATATCAAATATTTATGTATCTCTCCATACGCAAAGGAATTTTCTGGAATCATCTATAATTCATATATGATTTGCAATTGACACGTAATGCTCTGAAATGTTTATGTCCCAAGTAGCCAGCTCAAAAAGGAAAATTCTATATAAAAACTANCAGGCACAGAAAGGTTTAGTGGAAGCAAGTCACAAGCTAGACATCCTGAGAGAAAGCCTTGAAAAGAGAATACAGGAGCTTCCTGCAGACCAGTCCAGAGTTACACAAATCAAAGAAGAACTCAAGTCTGGCAAAGTAAAGGTAATGATTCACAGAATAATCTTATGATGATTAGGATGGTGATGATGACAATTGTAATAATGATGTTGATGATGATGGTGGTAGTGGTGGTGATTGTGACAAGTAAGCTGATGATTGTGATGCGGACGATGAAGTTGATGATGATGATGATGGTGTTGACGATGATTATGGTGATGGTGGTGGTGGTTTTGGTGGTGACGATTGAGATGATGATTATGATGGTGTTGTGGTTTGAAGTGGTTTTAATGGTAGTGGGTTGAAGCTGAATGACAAGCCAGACATTACAGTATAGTTATTTTCTTCTTATTCGTACATTTGTCTAGAACAACATTGACAACCTTGCCACCTCAATTAACACATACATGTAGGATCTAAAAAAAAAACAAGGAATCTGTTTTGCCTTGTAGGTCTATATTTAAAATCTTACTCAGAAAAATTTTGCTTTGCACATTAAATTATCAGTTTTAGACATTGAGAAAAAGTTTTCAACACTTATCTGTATAATATGCTATGTGAAAAAGTTGATAAACAAAACACCTTTTGTATAGTATATTTTTTTAGATACCAGGAAAATAATTTCTTATTATTCTCCAAAAGTGTTTATGATTAATATTTGTCTCTTTCTTTATCTCCAGCTGGACAACCCCCTCCCTAAGCCTGCTGCCCTAACCGGAGTGTTAGAGGTCCGGATCATGGGTTGTCAGGACCTGCAGGAATGCATCCCGCCCAAGGCACGGAACAGCATCACATTGCTCAACAGCCCCAGTGAGAGCAAAGGAGGGTTGCTCCGAGGGAAGACCTCCTTCCATAATAGAAACAGCTCAAGATCGTCAAGTACAAAAGAAGAAATATCAAGTAAGTTAGGAAATGTTGTGTATTTGTTAGAATTTTATTCATTGATGCAAATTTTTCTGTGTTAAGAAAATGTTTCTGCTAAATGTTTCTGCTGGCAAGGTCACCAAGGGACTTGAGGATGATAAATCAATATTACATGTCCGGCAATATCAAATATTTATGTATCTCTCCATACGCAAGGGAATTTTCTGGAAACATTTATAATTCATATATGATTTGCAATTGACGCGTAATGCTCTGAAGTGTTTATGTCCCAAGTTTATGTCTGGGGCCTGTAACATAAAAGAGATGCAATTAATCTTGCAATTATTTGCATCTCTTTGGTACACATTTTGCCATAGACTTACGATAAATATTTATTGTAAGTTTAATTGCATCTTTTATGTTACAGGCCCCTGGTGTATTATTTCATGTAATTAGTAGTTCAATTATGTCTGTGTAAATTGCTGTTTTCTGGCGCTATATAAATATTCATATTATTATTATCAAGTAGCCAGCTCAAAAAGGGGAAAAATAGATAAAAAGAAAAGCATGTGATGGGATATGCCCCAAAAATGTCCTATTGAGGAATTGCCCATCGCATATATATCCTCTATTGCATAAAAGACAATAACAATTTAATAGACAATGAAAGATAATATACTAGATTTCCAAGCTAAAAATGTAAATTGTAAGGTAATTAGGGGTAATGAAGGATGAGGAATGAAAACTTTCCATCAAATGATAATAGCTGTAAGATGAAACCCATTAAGTTTAATTTCAGCCACTAGAAAGACAATTAACTTTTCAATGTTTCAAAAGATAGAGAGTGTGATCAAAATTGAAATTGACCATTATCCTGAAATTTATGGGCAGTTTTGTATGCTCAGATGGCAGCAGAGTTCATTTTATGCTGTCTGTGGTCTGCACGTTAAGCCCCGGTCACATAGGGCCCTGGAAGCGACAAGATTCACCCCGACTCGTTGTTCTGAGGCACTTAACTGTGAATTAACAAAGAGTCTGGGTGAATCGTGTTGCTTCCGGGGTCCTATGTGACCGGGGCTTTAGGAATTGGAATAGTTAACTCACAATGCGGTTTGATACATACATGTAGTACAGGGTGGTATTATGATTTTTTTTTTAGTCGAATATCTTGGCCACTTTTGATTTTAAGTATGATCAGAACATACTGTAACCTAAAAGCATCACAAATTGCAGATATATTGGCAAGCAAACTTAGTTAATTATCTTG
Organism: Temnopleurus reevesii; assembly: GCA_036244855.1. NCBI lineage: Eukaryota > Metazoa > Echinodermata > Echinoidea > Temnopleuroida > Temnopleuridae > Temnopleurus > Temnopleurus reevesii. Next base: position 20,186 of record BQKZ01001394.1, read on the forward strand.
AAGACTTATCACCTTATAACTAATATGCAAATGAAGAAAAGACAACATTACCATTTGCATTGGCTAGCCATACACCTTTATTGCGTGTACATCAAACAGAAAATTCCTTGAGATGAAATGTATTTGTTTTACAACTCTTGTGCAGACTTATCATGTTAAAGAGAATTATTTTAGCTTAACAATAAAAGCTCTTCTACACGTATAATCATCTTTTTTGTTTTTCCTGGTATTTTGGAATATGTTTTGTATTCAAGTAAGATTCAACAAAACGGTATCGCCTGAAAGAAAAAAAAAAACCCAGAGCTATTTGTCAGTAACCATATTTTCCCATGTAAGGGTAGTCTGTTTATAACAGTGAAATTGCACAACCTCCTATACTGACAATTAATACTGTTGAATTACATGTACATATATCTGATAATAATTTGATGATATGTCCTGTCAATTTTTTTATAAAATAAATTGCATATGTATTTTGTAGTTTTAACTTTTGCATATGAAGGTCTTTTCCCTTCATTTTTTGCTGCTTTTATTTGTTTGTATAGGAACAGAGTATGCTCTTTAATATTGTGTAGGTGTATGTGTATCCTGGCTACATGTAATCTACTACGGCTTTTTGTCTTATTTATAGAACAAAATGTCCATTGTTTGTGGATCCTTGTTGATTTTACACACATAGTGATAGCACAGTCAGGCATTTTTAAACTGGGAAATGAGAAGGAAGGGGAAAAAAAAGAATTAAAACTAAGATATGGTTCTGAAACATTGGTAAAGATTGAAGGTTGATTGTATGATGTATGAAGTTTGTGAATCATGTATGACAATGTTACAGTTTTACTCAATCATGCATTGTGTAGAAACCTCCAACCTATTTGTATGCTTTTTTTCTGTTGTTTCAAGATTTGAGAGAGACATGCAATCACCTGCTGAATATTTTTTTTTTCATTTTAAAGAGTTTTTATTCAATCAAAATAATTTCAAAATAATTCTAAAAGGATCGGCATAAAAATGGTAAGCACTTAGAAAATTCAATAGCTTACATTTGTCTTGAAATATGTTGACACTTTCTAAAAAAAATAGTTCAAATGCATTTGTAAAATCATTGATGATTGGAAATTTATCAAGCATATTTATTTCCCTGTAAATTCTTCTGTTACAGATGATAAGTCAAAACAAAATCACAGAATCTTAATTCAATAATTTGATTTATTTAATTCAAGCATATTTTCTCACATGATAATGATAGTGGGTTAAAACAGGCAAAGAATTACAGTATTAACTAAAAGCAGTAATTGTCATCATTAGAAAAAGAAATATACATGGTCAAACCCTTTTTTTTAGCAGCCACCTGTTTATAATAACCACCTGTCTGTAGTGGCCACCTAAATTGATTCCCTCCAGATGAAAATGTGTTAAGAAAACCTATCAATAGTGGTCACCTGTCTGCAGTGGATACTTTTTTATGTTGTTGTGATTGGCTGCTATATACAGGCTTGATTGTAATGCTATTGTGCTTACACAAATGAAAATATTTCTAATTGTTATCATCCTTTGTTTTATTTTCATTTTCAGATGAAATCATGGCAGTGATGAAATTAGATGGTGTACAAGTTGGGCAGACACCATACAGGCCAATTAGTAATCAATGCTGGGATCAGAAATTCCTCTTCAATCTAGATAAAGTAAGTAATGNATCAAAATTGAAATTGACCATTATCCTGAAATTTATGGGCAGTTTTGTATGCTCAGATGGCAGCAGAGTTCATTTTATGCTGTCTGTGGTCTGCATGTTAGGAACTGGGCTAGTTAACTCATAATGCGGTTTGATACATACTTTGACCCCATTTACACCAGCCGAAAAGAACGGCCCAAGGCCGGCCTCAGGCCGGCTTTAAGCTTGGTGTAAACATAAAGGAGGCCTCAGGCCGGCCCAAATTTCGGACCACCTCTGGAGGTAGTCTGAGGCCGGCCTCGGGCCTCCAATTTTGTGGTGTAAACAGAAGGAGGCCTCGGGCCTCCAATTTCGCATGATTTATTTGACGTGATAAGCCGGGAAAAATAAACAGCATATGAAAAAGTAAGTTAAAGAAAGGAAGCATATGGATAGAAAGGACACAAAATGAAGAATAACATGAGGATAGACAGACAATGAGGACAGAATTAAAGGACAACAAAGAAATAAATAAGGATAGACAGAAAATGAGGATAGAATGAATTTAAAACAAAGAATAACAAATGGATAGACAGAATTAATGAAAGACAAAGAATAACACAATGACAGACAGAAAATAAGGAAAGAATAAATGTAAACAAAGAATAACAAACGGGTAGACAGAAAACGAGGAAAACAAGAATAACATAAGGATAGACAGAAAATGAGAAAGACTGAACGAACAAAAATGAATAGCAAAAGGATAGACAGAAAATGAAGATAGAATAAACGATAAACAAAGAATAACATCAGGATAGACAGAAAATGAAAATAGAACAACGAAAAAAACATATATAAGGATGACAAGAAATTGAGGAAAGCATGAATGAAAAACAATGAATAACATAAGGATAGTCAGACTGAGTGAGGATAGACTAAACGCAATCAATGATACACACGTGTAAGAATAAAAGTTACAGAAAAAGAAGGTCGGAAGGTGGAAAATAAAAGATGACATGAAGAGAATAAAAAAATTAAATAAAATAAAGGTAAAAAAAGTGAAAAGAATGAATAGCATGAAGAGAAGGAAAAAAAAAGAATATGAAACAGGTGGGTGATGATATGATAAAAGGAGGCCTAATTGCGGGACCAATTCTTGGTGTAAACATACAAAATTGCAGTACTCGGGCCGGCCTAAATTTGAGGCCCGAGGCCGGCCTCAGTCCTCCTTTCTGGTGTAAGTGGGGTCATGTAGATACAGGGTGGTATTATGATTTTTTTTTTAGTCGAATATCTTGGCCACTTTTGATTTTAAGTATGATCAGAACATACTGTAACATAAAAGCATCACAAATTGCAGATATATTGGCAAGCAAACATAGTTAATTATCTTGAAGACTTATCACCTTATAACTAATATGCAAATGAAGAAAAGACAACATTCCCATTTGCATTGGCTAGCCATACACCTTTATTGCGTGTACATCAAACAGAAAATTCCTTGAGTTGAAATGTATTTGTTTTACAACTCTTGTGCAGACTTATCATGTTAAAGAGAATTGTTTTAGCTTAACAATAAAAGCTCTTCTACACGTATAATCATCTTTTTTGTTTTTCCTGGTATTTTGGAATATGTTTTGTATTCAAGTAAGATTCAACAAAACGGTATCGCCTGAAAGAAAAAAAAAAACCCAGAGCTATTTGTCAGTAACCATATTTTCCCATGTAAGGGTNATACACATACAGTTCTCATATCAGCAACAAACGAGAAAAAGAGATAGGAATGAATAATGCTACAAAAATAAAACGAAAGATTTTAGATATAGATCTACATGTATGTAGTAAACTAGAGATAAGTGTGTGATATGCGATTACAATGTATTATGATTAAATTTGGCGACCACCAGTGTTTTCTCTTTCATATTTCTTTTCTGTTTGATGTATATGAATCTAAATATCGAAAGTATGAATGGCACTTATGGATGCAAAGATGATATCCACTCAGAATTTCTCTCACTCTCACATTAACGAACATATAATATCTTCATACCGTAAAGTTCAAATGACATTTATAGATGCAAAGATGAGACCTATTGAGGTGTTCTTTCGCTCTCACATCCTCCCAAGGTCGCAGATGGATAAATAAGATCCACCAGCATCTTCTGGTTTCACATGTCTTTATATAGAGGCCTCTCCATCTCCATAAGCCTTGCATTATTATCCACTCCAATTCATTCTCAAGCACTGTTCACATATCAAAGTGGAAAATGAATCTCTTCCAAACAAGGCCTCTTAGGGCCCCTGTGAAAAATAGGACATGGTTATTAATGGGGCCACTTTTTTAAATAAAATAAGACATTGAATGAGTAGTTTTTTTTTTTAATCCAAACCAGGCCTCTTGTGGGCCCCAGTGGAATATAGTTCATTAAGATTACTGAGGCCACTTTTTAAAATGAATAAGACATTGAAATATATAGATTTTTTAATGTAAATTTTCATCTCAATACAATCACCCACCCTATTTTTTGTCAAGGTAAAAGTTACCATTGTGTGCTTGTGCATCTATTGTAATGCTCTTTTTGGAAATATCATTAATACAGTAGCATGCTTTTTTTTTCCTGGAAATGTTAATGATTTATAACTACCAGTCATTTTCAAATGAAGAAGCTTTTATACATCACAATATTACACTTATAATATGTGGGTGTCAATATATTCCTATTAATCTAAATTTCCATCTAAATTTGATTTATGTGGTTAATGTTCCAGATTTTTATTTTTTGCTCTCTTCAATTGTTTGAATTTTATGTAAGTTTATTGGATTAAAATCACTTTGTTGTGTGCATATTGGAACTTATGAAAATAGTCTTTCGGTAGAGTGGCATTGTTGCCATATCAAAGTTGTTATATATGTAAGCATCCTTCTAGAAAGCAAGAAGATTTATGCTATGAATATAGCTCCATGGAAACGAACTTGAAATACACAAAATATGTCCTTCCTATAATAGTGGATGACGTTAGAAAGGTGATGCTTGTACTTGTGCCAGAAACGGAAATATGAAGGATTTTGTGCTGAGTACCTTTAAGTGGTGTTTGAACATCTTAATGTTATTTATGAAAATAATTTTCCCTTTCTCCACCTTTATCATATTTCACTTTCATCTTGAATATCAGGGCTGGTCTTTAAGAGATTATATCGATATCAAGCCAATTGATATGGATATCAATTGCAATTCAAGTGCAGAATTTTGATTTTTATTGATATCTAATGACTTAATGTTTATTTCACCCCTTCAAAGAGTTGGCTCAATTGTTGGTAGTCCACAATGCAAATGTATTTTTACCAAACAAATGGTGGAAAGTTTCACCATACATGTTGTGAGGGAAAGGAATAGTTTCACTTCAAAGAATGTTATTTTGTACCCTGTTTGTGATACCGTATATAATGCCAACATTTTATTTTGGCAGGAAAAGTGTGAAAGAATAATGAAAATGAATAGCAGGGCAATTTATTTTCTGACACATTTTGTAAGTGTACACTGTAGGGAAAATGCAGCGAATCATTGTAAGACGAATGAGATGCTGTAGAATTTTATACATGTATATCTTAGTATTTTTTTGTAATTACTAGACTGTCATAATGATTTTGTGAGGTATGAATGAATGTAATGTAGTTTAATTCTATTCAATGTTTTTTATCTTTACGCTGTCAACGTACACTGAGCAATTACGATGAAAAGTCTTTTGAAATGATATTGTGCGACATCCTTTTTGACATTTTGCGAAACTTTCTCATGGCTGTTATACATGTGAAGTACATGTTCTATTCCAGAATTGTGAATTGGAGCATGGAGGTCAACTCAGATTTGAAATATCATAGGTTGTTCTACATGTATGCTGTTTACTTCCTTTGTATTTCTTGTCTACCCGTTCACTTTCTTTCTCTCTTTAACTCTCTTTTCCTCTCCCTCCCACCTCCATTCTCTTCCTCTTACATCTTTTCTGTATGTCTCTTCTCCTGTTTTCCTTCCTCCTTCCCTCCCTCCTTCCCTCCCTTTCTCTCTTGCTCCATTCTCCCTTCCTTCCATCTCTCTTTCTCTCTATCTCCATCCACCCCTTCTCTGTCCATTATTCTGTCTTCTCTCTCTTTTCTATTCCCATTCCTTTCCCATTCTCTCCCTCTCTCTTCATCCCGCTACCTTTTTTTTTCTCTCTCTCTCTCTTCATCCCACTCTCTTTTCCCTCCCTCTTTCACTCTCTTCTTTCCTATTATCATCCTCCCTTCCCTTGAGCTCTCTCATCCCTCCCTTATATACAATAGACAAATGAGAGGCTTATGTCTATCCATCTGTTCATTCATGTAGCAATATATTCAAGATTAATGTTTGTCCTATATTCCGTTTTTTTTCTGCAGGCACGTGAACTAGAAATTAATGTGCGATGGAAGGACCATAGATCACTGTGTGCTGTAAAGTTTCTCAGTTTAGAAGACTTCTTACAACTCACACAAAAAATTTATCATTCTTTATTGTCAATCTTTGTTCTATTTTTTTCTGCAGGCTCGTGAACTTGAAATTAATGTGCGATGGAAGGACCATAGATCACTGTGTGCTGTCAAGTTTCTAAGATTAGAAGATTTCCTTGACAACCAGAGACATGGCATGTGCCTCAATCTAGAACCTGATGGGTTATTATTTACTGAAGTAAGTTTATCGCATAGCAAACATGCTTTTTTATACTACTTAGTGAGACTTTGGGGTGTTGTTACAAATCAACTGCAAATCAACTGCAACTTTGCAAGTGGTAACGTGCATTTTCATTCACGCACGGAATGCGCATGTAAGAAAATGCGCATGAAACAATGATTTTGATTGGCGCGTTCCGATCAACTACAATTTGCGTTCAATTGTAACTTTTGAACAATACCCCTTAGACATAATGTATCCATTCATTTATTGATTTTATTTTATTCATTATTGTTTTAGGGGTAATGTTTTCACTTCCATATCATGCATAATTGGATGGAGAACATGTTGGAAACAGAGGAATAGATTATGAGAATAACCTAGGGGATATAGTGCATTTATAAAAATTGTTTTTCTAATAATTTCATGTAGAATAAGTGTGTACATGTAGTTCACTGTTATTATCACAGATTATTGTTTGTAGCACTATAACCCTGAAAGTCTTAGATTTGTCTTGATTATAGTGAATCAATGTACAGATTATCAATCTTTTCTTTCATTCAAATTAATTTCTGCTTAGAAATTGTGCTTGAAATTAGAGGTTTCTTCTGCATTTTCATTCACTTCTTTTCTTCACATCTTTAGATCACATTCACCACACCTGTGATAGAGAGAAGAACAAAACTCAGGAGACAAAGGAAGATCTTTCCGAAACATAAAGGTAANTTCCCTTGAGCTCTCTCATCCCTCCCTTATATACAATAGACAAATGAGAGGCTTATGTCTATCCATCTGTTCATTCATGTAGCAATATATTCAAGATTAATGTTTGTCCTATATTCCGTTTTTTTTCTGCAGGCACGTGAACTAGAAATTAATGTGCGATGGAAGGACCATAGATCACTGTGTGCTGTAAAGTTTCTCAGTTTAGAAGACTTCTTACAACTCACACAAAAAATTTATCATTCTTTATTGTCAATCTTTGTTCTATTTTTTTCTGCAGGCTCGTGAACTTGAAATTAATGTGCGATGGAAGGACCATAGATCACTGTGTGCTGTCAAGTTTCTCAGATTAGAAGATTTCCTTGACAACCAGAGACATGGGATGTGCCTCAATCTAGAACCTGATGGGTTATTATTTACTGAAGTAAGTTCATCTCATAGCAAACTTCCTTATTTTTACTACTTAGGGGGTGTTGTTCAAAAGTTGCAATTGATCGCAAGTTGCAGTTGATCGGAACGCGCCAATCAGAATCATTGTTTCATGCGCGTCTTGTTAAATGCGCATACCGTACGCGAATAAAAATGCGCGTTACAATTTGCAAAATTGCAGAAGACTTGCAGTTGATTTTGAGCAACACCCCATTAGTGAGACTTAGAAAAAAATATCTCCATTTATTTATTAATTTTCTCATTATTGTTTTAGGGGTAATATTTTAATTTCTATTTTAGGGATAATTTGATGAAGAGCATTAGAAACCGAGGAATAGATTATTGTAAAATGAAGACACTAAGAGATGTACATGTAGCACATTAAAACAAATTGTTTTTTGTTTTCTAATAATTTGATGTAGAATTGATACATGTATGTACATCCTGTTTGTTGATACACATAGTTGACTGTTATTGCCACAGATTTTATTTGTAGCACTGTAACCATGAAAATCTTTTATTTGTCTTGATTATAATGAATCAAAGTACAGATTATCTTTTTTTTCATTCAAATTAATTTGTGCTTAGAAATTGTGCTTGAAATCGGAGGTCTCTTCTGCATTTTCATTCACTTCTTTTCTTCATTTCTTTAGATCACATTCACCACACCTGTGATAGAGAGAAGAACAAAACTCAGGAGACAAAGGAAGATCTTTCCGAAACATAAAGGTAAATATTCAAAATGATCCTATTTAGAATGATTTTAATCACTTTTTACATCAGGTTATAATTTTCCTGGTATCGCATCGCAATTTGCTATGCATTTTAGCAGGATTACAACACGGAAGATGTTTTGATTAGCAACTTTTTCACAAGAACAATGCAGTAAAGCGTTGGAAGTATTTCCTGGATCTCTAAAACTGCTAATCAAATGTGGAAATTAAAATTATTCCCTGGACAAGTTTTGCATTATCATTTACCGTGGGACAGACATATCTTTACCTTGTTGATATTCAATACAATTTATGAAAGTCAATGATTTGTAAGAAATGCCATTGGCTATCATCATGCTTCATTAGAGTATAAAGACTTTATCGAGGTACATGTAGCTTTGATAATTACTTTGGCATTTGTAGGCATAAATTTTAGGAAATATATCATGATATGAATTATGTCTCATTGTGTATGTAATTCTTCTTTGAAAACAACAAAAATCTTTCAATAAAAATCTTAGAGCTGATACCCAATAAATGTCATATATGTATGTTCATTAAATATTATTCATAGTAAAGAATAATATTCATAGTAAAGAATAATATCATTATTCTTTATCTTGTTCAGTAGTTCATCATTAAGTCCATCATAAATTGCTCATATAAAAGAATACTGTCATATTCTTATCTTGTTTTCTGAAAATTCAGGAAAGAACTTCCTGAGAGCAGGCCAGATGAACATCAACGTTGCCACGTGGGGGCGCTTGATGAAACGAGCCATCCCACCCAACCTCACACCTTCCGGTTCGTCGCCCCCATCAGCCATCCGCCCACGTCCACCCATTCAGAGACTCAGCTTTGGGGAGGGTGATTCGTCAGGATCCGCTGGTAGCAACTCACAGGATATCGGGGGTGCCTCGCCATCACAAGATAGGGTCGGTGGACTAGAGATACAGGTACTTAGTGTGGGAGAGGAGAAAATGCCGGGGGGGGGGGGGGGGGGGG
>BQKZ01001394.1:46670-64126 GCA_036244855.1 Temnopleurus reevesii
ATGGAGAGCTATAGTTTATTATATCCCTTACACTAAGATCGTTGCATTGAGAGTGTACAGGCGAGAAAAATGAATAGATTTGCTAAGAAAGCCATTGGCCATTGAACAGTATGAATAATAATTTTTCCCTAGGGAAAAAAGTTACTATTTTCTCACATGCGTACTCGGCTATTAAAAAAGAAAGACATGCCCGTGCACGCACAAGACAGTACTTCCCAGCTACCTACGCGGCACAGGAGACTTCTGGCGTGATTCATTCGCATGATCTGCTCAACGAGCTGACGAGCCAGAGACTGTGGAAAAACAAATTATCAAATTATAAAATTATCAAGTTATTATTATGACAAGGTCAGACTATTTAATCTACTGCAGGAGACTACTTTATTGTTGTTGTTGTTGTTGCTAGAAGGGATATAAAAGTAATATACAATGACTCGTTTTTCGGTACTGGCTAAAACTATTCGCGCAAACAATTTTAACCAGAACCTCAAGAGTCATTGTATATTTCTATACTATCTTACACTTCACAATACATGCACACAGAAAGAAAATGGTTCAATCCTGTACAGAGCTTAGAAGACTTGCCCACTTGTGCCATAAAGCTATTACTTAATGATAGAAAATTGTCAAATCCATGAATTTCTAACATGAAAGTATTTTCTCTTGGTACCCTACTAAAGTAACTTTTTCTTTAAACTGGTCCAATAGACAACTCCTTACTGATTTAAGTTTCTACGAGAAATGCTAAACTTTGGTTTTTAGGAGCTTCACAAATGCTGCCAACTTCATCATATTTGGTGAAAATGTAGAATAATGCAGATCGTGGATTTGAAGTAATGACTTACAATTTGTAGTCTAAACCTAAAACTAAATGTTTTTTCAATGTACCATGTCAAGTGCTGTGTCTTTCAGCTAGAAATGGCAAGATAACTGGCAAGACAAATCAAAGTTACATTCAGGTCATATGAAACAATATACTTCTTATATTCAAGTTAGACATACAGATACAACTTACATATGGTGGTTATTATCTCAACACGATAATGCTAAATATCACATGCTGTGCAATATAATGCCAAAGATGTATTAGGTAGACAGATCAATGATAGAAAATTATGATTCAATTTTAGCGCCATCTTGATCAAATCTCCTTGTCACAGAGATGGTAACCTTCCAGAACATCCAGGGCGATAGAAATTAAAATGTGATTCACAAAACAGCTGAAACATTTTTTTTTTCAGAGAGAAAATTTTTTATTGTTATCATGCATTCTCTCAGGAGGAAATTTTTGGATCAGCATTTTGGTAATACATATCTAAAACTAGCTTTCCTCGAGCACATTCTGGAAAGTTTGCATCTCTGTAATTACCACAACTTATTTTACAGTGCTTGGATCAAAGCAAAAATACATAAATGAACATATACATCTATATTCTAAAGAACTGTTTATTTTTATTTCAGTTCCCTCATTCACATTTGGTGCTATCATGCTAGCTGACAAAATATCTATGTTCAAACCCAGTATGCTGATAAATAGGTGAAGCTGCTCCAGAGGTTGTCATGGTGATTCATACGTCATTTAAGTAGCTGCATAATTACAACAATAAAATTATATGGCAATATCATAAGTTATGTCCATCTGACCCCATACGTATGGGTCCTTTCTGAAATAATATTCACATCTTATTTGTAAACTATGCATAAAGCTCTCAAACAATTATGGCTGGAGTAATTCATAAAATGATATAAAATACAAAAAGTGAGGTCAGATGCAACAATGGCTGACCAATATGGAATTGCCCCTATCTCAAATTTGTCAACAATACCATCACTTCTTGTGACCAACCTACTTTTAAGACAGTAATTCAACTCAAATGTTAGACTTGTCTGTTAAGGTACATCACTATCCATTTAATTTTGATAGACATGGCATACAATTTGTGATTAATAGTGGTGATAATTCAAAACGTTTAAGTAGCAATAAGTACATCTAAAAAATTATAGGTTCAATATGTGATAAAGAAAGATTATATCAGGTGGTCAATAACAAAATGCTTGCAATAAATGCAGAATTTTTTTCTTCCCAAAGAAAAGTTCTCCCCCCTCTCTCTCTCTCTCTCTCTCTCTCTCTCTCTCTCTCTCTCTCTATTATCTTGCACTCTTTTACCATCACATATATCCAAACAATGTTACTTAACTGTGAATAGGCAGTGATTTTCATAAAATGAACTATTCATTCTGAAATTGCATATATTACACATGTGCCACATGAAGTTAGAATAAAAGGGATCAATCACTCCAAAATTTTTAATTCCAAATGCTGACGGTTCCTACCCAATATACAAGAATGTAGGTATTAGAAAGATTAATTGTTATCAAGGAGAATAATCAAACAAATTGCACAAATCAATAACAATACAATTTCCAGAGGACCATCTCTCCTCTTTCAATGAAATTGCAAAATAGGCTATAATGTCGGTCATTTATATCATCTCACCAGAGATACACTATAGACCCCCAAATCATTCAGAATCAAACATCATTAATGAGGCACCCACACCTAATGATTTATAAAAGGATTTCAAACACAGGGTCCCCAATTAATTTGGATGATTAAGATCCCCAATTGCATAAAACTTATCATTGATGTTAAATACCATGGCAACACTACACAACAACAAATCAGCATCAAGTACATGTGCTTATCCTAAATAACAATAGTCAACCTTGCTGAAGGCAAAACTGGTGGGATTGATGAAATAGCTTTGACTATTAAAGAGAAAGTTCAACTTATGAGGGATAGAATCAGTAAAGAGTAGAGGACTTGAAAAAAAAAAACCTTTGACTATGGCAAGGATGACTGTATAATATCAAATTTGCAATCAATTCTAAATCATGGGAAAATAGGCCTCATTTATTCTGTATAAAATGGCTGAGCTGGAGACTATAATAGTTTTGTGCCTTTCCAGTTATCCAGGGATTGGTTGAAGATAATAGTGCAAGGTCCTCATTAGTAATCTAATCTACATGTTTTTCATGAAGAAGTTCTCAAATTCAAGAATTAATCTTCGAAAAACATGAACATTCAGTATTACAGTACCCAATTTCTCAAGTAATAAGCACAAGAACGTGTCGGTGAAACACTAACTAGGAAATCTAATCATTTCAGGGGTTATCCATAGACTACAGTGTCACAGTTCTGTTTGCACTCAATGTCAAGAAGGTTAAATCAGCTTGATGCTCACAATAGCTCAATGCTCTCCAATCATGGTATCTAATCATATCTTGGTTTGTCCACTGAACTAAGAGTAACAATCCTGTCTGCATTCAATGTTCGAAAGCTTGAATTGACTGGATGTCAGCTACACAAGACAAGTTGATGTTTCCTTCTCAGGATATCTCATAATTTCTTGGGTTGTCCATAGACTACAGTGTCACAGTTTATTCTGCACTCTACGTTGAGAAGATTAAATCGGATGGATTCCACCTCAATATTTGATCATCACAAACCTAATCATTTCATGGGTTATCCATGGACCACAGAGTAACAGTTCTGTCTGCGCTAGACGTTAAGAAGCTTAGATCTGTTGGATGCCAGCGGCATTGGATCACCTTGTCTCGATGTTCTGCAACGGTCGCTGAGGGGATTGCTTGTGTAATGTCTCCTATGGGGAAAGATTGAAAAAGAAAATGAGATGTTTTTTATAATGAAAACAATATGGAAGAGCTTCTATTTAACTTATTTCCTACATAGGTAATAGTATAAATGAGTTCATTAACCAATTGACTACTGGAACTGGGTAGTCCCTGCATAAAGTCTATGTAAATCACAGAATTCAGCTTTCAATGGGTTAAAAATAACAGGTCATGTATAGCAGGACAGCTATTACTACATAATGAATAAAAGTTGCAACAAAAATTTGTCTAAAATCCCGTAATTGCGGATCTTTAAGCATCATGCTTTTGCTTTAACATAAATACAAGACAGATAATCATTTTCCTACAGGCAAAATAATTATTATCAAACATACTTCTAATAAGCTACTCAATTTGAAATATTACTCAATTATATCAGGAACTAAGACTTCAAATAGTTTTCATGAAAAAGACCAAAAGATTTGAACTATCAACTTAATAATCTGAATCAGAATGGGCAGTTACCTTGTAGGTTAGCCAGCTTAATGGTGCAGTCATACGACCCGCTCATCAGATAGAAGTTTCGCGGTGAGAATCGGAGGGATCGGATGTCCGAACTGTGCGACTTGAAGGTCTGTAGAGGGCGCCCTCCATGTATGTCGTAAAGCATGCAGGATGAGTCCTCATGGCCTGATGCTAGGAGACGGCCAGAGGGGTCGACAGCTACGGCAGCAGCTCCACTTCCTTGATAGAACCAAGAGAAATGGAGGAATATAAGTAAAGCATAATTTTTCAAGTTCATGCAACATTCAGGCAAGAAGAAATATTTCTGAAAACAATAGCACTTGAAATCTTCGGTCAGTCTTGGAATGACGCTGGAATACTCGTGTAAAAACTATTCATTTTTCCTCATGGAACATTAGGGACAGCCTACAAATGGAACTATGCAGAAATATTTGTTCAACATTCATATCTGCTTTGTAAATGAGTTGCAATATTGTCAAATGAATGTGGCTACGGCAGTTCATAAATTAGGTTAAAAAGGAAAAATGCGAAATTGGATGCCCACAAATACAGGATTAGAATGGCTATAGCACCACTCGTACAAATCGCAAATCACTTTCAACAAAATCTAAATCATCCATTCCCTCTCACATCCCATTCATAAAACTGAGAATCACATACCTTCACCACTATCTGAACCAGGAGAGCCAATGATCTGGATGCACCGTGGAGTCCTTACATCCCATAGACGCACTGTGTTATCTTGTGAACCAGACGCTAGCATGTGGCCTGACCATGTGTATAGCGATAGCACATGACCTGTGGAAAGAAAGAATTTATATTTTAGAATATAATATTTGTGACATACAACAAAAATTGACAGACTTACTACATGGATTTGTTATGTTTTATGGAATGCCATAGCCTTTACATATTAGCTTTGCTTGCAATAGGTCAAATGGGTAGTGCAGTCATCAGCCCTGGTACTGATCAATGATGCCTCTCTACCCCTCCCCTTCCCCAATTACATCCAAATTCCTACCGTACTGCCCAGCCATAGCATGCACATGTTGGCCTTGCTAGCAATCTTTCAGATAGATGCTGCAGTCTTCAACCCTGCACTGCTCAGTGCAATACCATCCTGACTGTCCTCCTCTACCCAACCCTTCCCTTTCTTAATCCCTTTATCACTCTCTCAACACACCCACTCCACACTGAACCCACAAATTAACCTGTATGGCCAGCCATAGTACTTACCCGTTGGCCTTGCTGACAATCGTTTAGGTAAATGCTGCAGTCTCCTGCCCCTGCTCTGATCAATGTTGTCCCACTAGGGCTGTCCTCCTCTACCCAACCGCCCCTCTTCTGAAATCCCTCTTCTGACACATCCATCCTCTCCTGTATCCACACACTAACCTGTATGGCCAGCCATAGCATGTACAGGTTGACCTTCTTGGCAATTGGTCAGATAGATGTTGCAGTCTTCGCCCCCTGTACTGATCAGCATTGTCTTTCTAACATGCCCCTTCCCCCACCATAAAACCCCACTCTTGAATCCTAAACACTAACCTGTATGGCCAGCCATAGCATGTACAGGTTGGCCTTGCTGGCAATCCGTCAGATAGATGCTACAATCTCCTGCCCCTGCGCTGATTAGTGTAGTCCCACTCGGACTGTCCTCTACCCAGCCCTTCTCCTTATGAATCCTTCCATCCCTCTCCCACCACACCCATCCCTTCTGAACCCACACAGCCATCCCCTCCTCAATCCACACACTAACCTGTATGACCAGCCATAGCATGTACAGGTTGCCCTTGCTGGCAATCGGTCAGATAGATGCTGCAGTCTCCTGCCCCTGCGCTGATCAGCGTCGTCCCACTAGGACTATCTTTCTGAAAGACCAGATCCCTGACAGTCCCATCATGGAAGGATAGATCTACATCTGGTCCTAAGGGATAACAAGATGAGAAAAATTTATAATTATACATTACTAATAGAAAATGTGGTATACCACAAGCCTTTTAAGGAATAGTTTGATTAAACTGTCAAGAAATGATGTACAATAACAAATTACAATGTTATAATATCCAGTGCATTACAGCATATCCATTCTATGCATTGACAACAAAAAATGTTTAAAAATCTAAAAAAACAGACTTTGTGTTCCCTTTTTTCAGTCATAATTCTTTCTGATTTTTTTCTGCTTTGACAGGATAAAGTGTGTCAAATTCATATTTATGAAAGACAATAGAACTGTGAGGTCATTAACACACTTAAATGAAAAAAACAAATACAAAACTATTTTTTAAAAAGAAATAATCAACATCAATAGCAATGAGATTATTGAACCAATATTCATCTACATCATGATACTAACCACTAGCATTGCACTTGTCCGGGTCAAAGCGTACGAGCTTGACCAGTTTATCGTTAGATCCTGTCGCTACGAGGTTGCCTGAATGACTCCAGGCACAACAGTAGATGGAGCCCTTGTGATGTCGCATTCGCTTGAATAAAACCTTTGGTTGCTGAATGCTTNAACCCCACGCTTGAATACTAAATACTAACCTGTATGGCCAGCCATAGCATGTACAGGTTGGCCTTGTTGGCAATCGGTCAGATAGATGCTACAGTCACCTGCCCCTGCGCCGATAAGTGTCATCCCGCTAGGGCTGTCCTCTACCCAACCCTTACTCTTCTGAATCCCTCTATCCCTCTCCCAAAACATCCCCCCTCTCCTCCTCAATCCACACACTAACCTGTATGCCCAGCCATAGCATGTACAGGTTGGCCTTCTTGGCAATCGGTCAGACAGATGCTGCAGTCTTCGCCCCCTGTACTGATCAGCATTGTCTTTCTAACATGCCCCTTCCCCCAGCATAAAACCCCACTCTTGAATCCTAAATACTAACAAGTATGGACAGCCATAGCATGTACAGGTTGGCCTTTTTTGGAATCGGTCAGATAGATGCTGCAGTCTTCGCCCCCTGTACTGATCAGCATTGTCTTTCTAACATGCCCCTTCCCCCATCATAAAACCCCACTCTTGAATCCTAAATACTGACCTGTATGGCCAGCAATAGCATGTACAGGTTGGCCTTGTTGGCAATTGGTGATATAGATGCTGCAGTCTTCGCCCCCTGTACTGACCAGCGTTGCCTTTCTAACATGTCCCCTTCTACCCCCCCCCCCCCCAGCAGAAAACCCCACTCTTGATGAATCCTACACACTAACCTGTATGGCCAGCCATAGCATGTACAGGTTGGCCTTGCTGGCAATCGGTCAGACAGATGCTGCAGTCACCTGCCCCTGCACTGATTAGTGTGGTCCCACTCGGACTGTCCTCTACCCAGCCCTTCTCCTTATGAATCCCTCCATCCCTCTTCCAACACACCCACCCCTCCTGAACCTACACACTAACCAGTATGGCCAGCCATAGCATGCACCGGTTGGCCTTGCTGGCAATGAGTCAGATAGATACTGAAGCCTTCCACCCTTGCAATGACCAGTGTGATCCTTCTATCATTCCCCCCCCCCCCCCCCCCCCCCCCCCCCCCGGCACAAGGTCTCTCTCTCTTGAACCCACACACTAACCTGTATGGCCAGCCATAGCATGTACCGGTTGGCCTTGCTGGCAATCCGTCAGATAGATGCTGCAGTCTCCTGCCCCTGCACTGATTAGTGTGGTCCCACTCGGACTGTCCTTCTGAAAGACCAGATCCCTGACAGTCCCATCATGGAAAGAAAGATCAACATCTGGTCCTAAGGGATAACAAGATGAGAAAAATTTAGCAATTATACATTACTGATAGAAAATGTGGCATACCAGAAGCCTTTCAAAAACAGTTTGATTATACTGTCAAGAAATTATGTACAATAGCAAATTACAGTGTTAAAATGTCCACTGCATTACCGTATATCCAGTCTATGCTTTGAAATTATTTTTTTTTTAAATCTTAAAAAGTTACTCGGTGTAACCCTTTTTCAACGAAAATTCTATATTTTGTGGTTTCTTTGACTGTATGAGGTGTGTCAAATCATTTTGTGAAGAACAAGAAGACTGCTATATCACTCGTATACTTCAATAAAAAAAAAACAGATATAAAAATGGCTTTGAAAAGAAATGATAAGATTTAATAGCAATCAGAGTATGGCACGAATATTATTAGTTACACCCTGCTTGTTCACGTAATACGGGAAATATCACCCTTCTGGTTCCATATTTCATGAGGCCGCATATCACGAAAAGGCAGGGTGAAACGATTTTATCTCATAAGGTGTAACGTGGTACTGGTATGCGCTTGTATGCGCGTGGCCAATTGTCACACATGCTTTTCAATATGCGGCGCGTTTCCAAGTGATACGGTACCATATCACTTGGTTAGAATCACAAATTGACCAATGAGATTGAAGAATGAGACCACACCAAGTGATAGTAATTTACATCCTTATACTAACCACTAGCATTGCACTTGTCCGGGTCAAAGCGTACGAGCTTGACCAGTTTATCGTTAGATCCTGTCGCTACGAGGTTGCCTGAATGACTCCAGGCACAACAGTAGATGGAGCCCTTGTGATGTCGCATTCGCTTGAATAAAACCTTTGGTTGCTGAATGCTTCCTCCTCCACTATCATGGTAAGAAAAACAAACAAGAACTTTATTACGTTAAACTACTAAAAGTTGAAATACATTTGCACATTTAGATGGGAGGCACTGTAGCCACTGAGAAGCACCAGTTTGACATTACTCTTCCCTTCTATAAACGCTGAACGCCAAACAGAGTTGCAGCTTTCAACATCTTTTGGTACGATGTGGCACCAAATAAGGTTAATTGCCGAAAGATTTGATGGACGAAAGCGCATTCATGCAACTCTCATGGAAAGAATCAACAAGAGCAAGAAAAATTATTTTGTCACGTTTTGAAGTATATGAGAGTATCAAATTCATGAAAATAGCTATAACAATTGAGTAAACATTGATCTTTTATTGAATTAAAACACTAAAATATGGACTTTAACAAACTGAAACATCTCTGCAACTCCAATGATATATTCAGACTGATAGTGATAAGCAATAATTATATCCTTCATACCTTGGTGCAGTGGGGCCTGGGTACACACAGATCCGCAGTGTCTTTGAATTGGATCCCACAGCGTAGAATGATCCAGTAGGGTCAAAGGTCACAGCTCGGATTGCTTGGACATCCTCTAGGCTGCTTATGGCATGGCATGTGGGGTTCCAGATCTTTATACCTTCCTAAAAGAAAAAAAAAATCAATACTACATCAGCATTTTCATTCAGGTTATGATCGAAGGCACAGAAGAAGTACTTGAGTCAACTTAATCTTTTACTGAGTTGCACAAGTAATTTTCTACCGATGTAAAGTGCAAGTCTAAATATTTTGCTATCTATTTTCACTCTAAAACAAAAGATTATTAAAAATATGAGTTATACAGAAATGAGAAAAGTAAAGAAAAGTAAAAAGAAAGATTAATTGTGTATTCATTGAATGACTCACGCACATTCCAAGAGAAAATAACATTATGGAGTTAGTGTAGATGGTCACTGCACTCATTGAATTACACTGTAGCTGAGCAATCATGTATAAAGAAGAAATACAAAGGAAGACTAGACATAGAAATGCACTAAAAAGCTTATCCCACAATATATAGCACTGGGCGGTGTTTCACCAAGTCGTTCTTAAAGTTACGCACGACTTTACCTTCGACTGGTATCAGTTCTTGCCCTGAATGCGCGTAATAATGTGAACCATTACGCACAAGAAGGGGTACCAGTCGAACGTAAACTCGTGCGTAAAGTCTTTCTTATCTTGGTGAAACACCTCCCTGGAATAATCTACATGCAAGACATTTATAGTTTCCTTCCTGTGACTTTACGCCCCAGTCACATAGAAGCCCAACTAAGCACAATTCAAAACGACTCTTTGTTCAGGGGCAGTTCTGGTAACCGAACAAAGAGTCGTATTGATTTGTGGCCAATCGAGGCTTCTATGTGACTGGGGCCTTATGGAAAACTTCCTGCAGCATGCATTTTGATAATGGATATTGTTCTTTCAGCTTTTTCCATTGATCTTTCCTGGGGAAAAATTAAATCAAACCCAATCCCAAATAGAGGAGGATATTTTTAGTATTATGGTCTACCTTTGCACCAGAATTGATGACATGGTTATCAATGATACCATGCTGTGGCGATTGGCGTGACACTACTGCAGCGGGCGAATTGTTCCTGATTCTCTTCACGGCATTAGACGCATCACCCAATGGTGAACCAGAAACAAACTGCCTCGAATCTTGCTCCTGTACTGGTGCCCTGTGCTGCGGTGAGCGGTATTGGTCAGACCGGGATGTGTCAAACTGCTTCTGTCTGTGTGGCACTTGTTGTGGTAACGACGAGTGGTTGGGCCGTGCCGGCTCGAAAACACCATCCTGCTTCACGTACGTAGAATTGGATAC
This sequence comes from Temnopleurus reevesii, assembly GCA_036244855.1. NCBI lineage: Eukaryota > Metazoa > Echinodermata > Echinoidea > Temnopleuroida > Temnopleuridae > Temnopleurus > Temnopleurus reevesii. The sequence continues at coordinate 57,285 of BQKZ01001394.1, forward strand.
TGAGCCCCTACGGCTAGTTATTTCCCCAAAGGCCGACTCCAACTGACGATTAGGTGTTTGCGGGCTGGGCGTGCCGCTGCTGGTGCTGGCATTCCGCTGGCTCGTCCGTGCCGAGTTCCGTTGCTGCAACGCAGGGTGCTGGGGTTGGGGTTGGTGGAACGATGCAGGTCGGCTCAGGATCGGGGATGCCTCGGGTTCAGGAGGATTGTGATTGACCTGGCCGTACGCTACCTTTGGTGTACTGGATTTGACAGTGGTCGCAGCACGCAGGGTGAAATTGGGAGGTGTGACCTATTATTTCATTGACCCCAGAGAAATATATTCAAGGGAATGAGGTGGATGGGAAAACAAGAAAAGACAAACAGCACATATTTAACACCAACACCACAATTTTCATGCAATAACATGCTTTTGCACAATGGCCTAAAGCAAACAGCATTACAATATGACCAGTTACTATGCAACCTCGTGCAGAAAAATATAAACCATTAATGTATTTCTTGGACATCCTCCATACATACAGAAAGATATGAAAAGGGTCACAAAGGTTATAAACTATTCATCACAAAACACAAATATATTACATACAGGTGTAGGCGTGTAGGAACACATAATATGTTTGGTAAAAGAAGTGAAAATCAGGATGGGGTTAGGGTAGAAGTTCAGTTGAATTAGAAGAAAGATGCTACAAATCAAAATATATGATTAGAAAAGTGGGTGCTGCAAGAATGCTGTGAAGTTGAAGTTGATTGCCACTGCACACTTAAAATCATTGTTGCACACCAGCCTTATCAAAAAGGTACAGATTGTTAATGAATGTGAATCGAAATGTCCGGATTTGAAACTGATTTAGAGTTGATTTGCAATTGACTTCAACTTTGATGCAACTACTATTACCAGTATCATGCACAAATGACAACGAGTTGTAACATGCATACCAATTGATGATCAAAATCTTTGACTGTACTATATGTATTCCTAAAGGTGACTTCAGTTATATTTACTAATTTCTATAGCAGTATTCCCTGTTATTAAAAGCCCAAGTCACATAGAAGACTGGAAGCGACAAGATTCAACATGACTCTTTGTTCAAAGGCAGTAAGCAAGGAATAGAACAAAGAGTCATGCTGGATCGTGTTGCTTCCGGGCTGCTCTGTGACTGGGGCCTAAGAGGGTGGTTGGTCTGAAGGTCTGGAGGTAGTGTTCCCTGTCAGAAAAGGACTGGTCGTATGTGGAGCCATGGCTACATCATGGATACTCCATCCACGCCATTTTCCAGTTAAATCTTAAAATTATGATCGATCTTTCATACCTGTCTAGATGCACATGGTGGTCCCTGTAAGAGGAGGGCTAGTCATTCCATTCCCCTGACTGGCTCCCCCTGGAGCATTGCTTCCTCCTTCTTGTTCTCCATCAAGAACATATACACTGATCAATCAAGCTTTCATACCTGTCTACATGTGGTGGTGCTCCCTGTTAGTGGTGGGCTAGTCATTCCATTACCCTGGCTAGCTCCCCCTGGAGCATTGCTCCCTACTTCTTGTTCTCCATCAAGTAAATGTACACATGATCGGTTTACAAACACTGGTCAATCAAGCTTTAATACCTGTCGAGAAGTAGTAGTGCTCCCTATTAGTGGTGGGCTAGTCATTCCATTTCCCTGGCTAGCTCCAGGGGGAGTCATGGCTGGAGATCCCTCCATCTCATTCTCCATCAAGAACATATTAACATGATTGGTTTCAGAAACACTTGTCAATCAAGCTTTCATACCTGTCTAGATGTGGTGGTGCTCCCTGTAAGAGGTGGACTAGTCATTCCATTACCCTGGCTAGCTCCTCCTGGAGCATTGCTCCCTCCACTCATCAGCTCCTCCTCCAGTTGCTTTCTCCTCTGCTCCCTCTCTTGGAGCTCACGCTGGGCTCTCTCCCTATCCTGACGGAAATCCTCGTAGGCTGCTGCAGAAGAGTTCCTCACCTCTTGCTATAGACAGAGAGCAACAAATGGAATACATTTACTTTTTAGACAACGAGGAAGCATTTTCAACACTTTATTTAACAGTTCTACGAGAAAAAGTTGCTAAACAAAACGTCTTTGCAATCCTGGTAAAATGCATAGACAAATGTGATGCGATACCAGGTTGATTATTCCCTGCAACAGAAAAGACACAATGCTGAATGAACTTTGAAAATGTGGAATTTGATTTCAAATAATAATTAACAGGAGAATGAAAATGAGTGGTAATAGATGTCTCAGAAATAGTGCATGCCTACATTTAACACTTCTTGATATTTATGCACAATTTAGGCACTATTCTTAGGGATAATTTGGTGGGTAGTTCACCAAATTTGGTGGGTACTTTAGGGGTAGTTCTTCTACACATCATCTTTAAATCTAATCTATTCCATAAGAAGTTGAACACGACTTATCATACAGTATATTCCTAAAAAACCACCTTGGAAAATACTGCCTCAACCAAACTTGTGCAATTTTAGAAACTGAATACATGAGGTTGACCAGTACCCTTATTCCCACAATCACAATCAGTATTCAGGGTGAATAACCCTAATGTTAAAAAGTTACAACTCTTCATTCATTATTCAGTGGTCAGTTAATACATGTACATGAAGTCAGAACAAGAGAGGTGACTAATTTCTGACTGTTGATGTCAAACTTCCATTTTATGCTTTTACCAGGAGGTTATAAAAATACAGAGATGGACAGCAGTGACAATAGCAAGGTACTTTTGATGATTACTGTACGCAAAACTGATGTCTGAAAAAAATCTATTTTTATCAACATAAATCTTATAATTTGTTTTATTTATGTATTTTTTCCATAGGCTCCCTCCACTATCACTTAATTTTTTTTAAAAAATAAAATGAACAGTTTTGTTGAAAAAGAAGAAAGATATGATGTCAAATACCTTTTCATTTTTTTTCTATACTTGCTTATGAAAATACTAGATATTTTGTAATGCTTTATATCTTTTATTTCACATTATATTGTTTTGTTTTATTTCTTTACATGTATTATACTATGATTTGTGATTTTTGGAAAATAAACTTGAACTTGGTCTTGAACTTTAACTTAAAAATCTTTTTTTTACTGTGTTAATTCTGTTTTTCATTTCAATGCACATCGTCGAAACTGAAAATGATCTGTCAGGAAATGAACTTTGACCCAAGAGAAATTTGAACTCAATGCGCTACACACATTGCAATTTTATAATTAGAAACACATGTTCTGTAAAATAAATGAGAAAGAACTGAAACTTGTACATGACCATGTACGGGCAATTTTTGGAATTTTGCACGGCTTGTAATGAACCTGTAGGCATACTCAAATCAGTGCCTGTCTCTCTCTCTCTCTCTTTCTTTCTCTCTGTCTGTCGCTCTCTCTCTCTCTCTTCGTAGTGCAAACACGATGACTCATGCGCTAAACAGAGAGAAGACAACTCAAGATACCTGGAAGGAAGTGACCCTAACGCGGTCGTCACCTCGTATCGCAATCAATAACGGCCCAAATCATTCCCTCATAAGATGTGCCGGCCATGTGCCACCCTCTATCCAATCAACCTAATGCACCATGGATATTACACCCAAATTCACCTGTCTGAGCACTGCAATATTGCCGAAAGCCAATGTTATTGGCTTCTCCCTACATGTACTGTTTGTATGAACATATTTAGTGCAAACCACAACCTATACCCATGTGGGTTCAGGTTTACAGCACATCGGTAGACTTGCATGTACATGTACAATCATACATTTTAGTACCAGGGACTGGACGCTAAAATTTGCAGGGGAGCTGCAAAGAACTCTCTTAGAGGATATCAAGGAGAATTTTAGAGAAGCTAAATTGGGTCTTCATGTAGTTAGATTAGGGTGACAAGGGGCATTAATAATTAATCACTCCCCCAAGAAGCATTCAAGGGGAGCTTTAAGAGAGCATCTCTTCCACACCCCTTAAATGTTAGTCCCTGAAGTACATGTACACATGCAAACATGCTATTCTATTTTTTTTTTGGGGGGGGGGGGTGGAAACATTTTCAATGTGTTTCTTCTTAGAAAGTATAAAGATTGAATTTTACCACTACTTATGTAAATTTATCAATGTGCAAGAAAAATAACTGTGTGATATATCAAGATGTAATCTCACTTCTTCCCCAATAGAAAATTTAGAGACTTAGAGGGTGAACATTGTTCAAAAGTTGCAGTTGATCTGAACGCGCCTATCAAAACCATTGTCTTATGCGCGTCTTAATGCGCATACCGTGCGTGAATGAGATTGCAAACATTTTGCAAAGTTGCAGTTGATTTGCAGAACTTGATTTTGAACATCACCCCCTTATTCCTTAATCCCATATTATCCGCATCTTTTTTTTTTCATTCTGAAATGTGACAATTATATATACATATATACGGGCATGTATCGGTATGTACATTTACAATATGTTTGCGACAGTCCTCACAATTTGGACTCCCGCCAAGTCAAATTTCAATTACGTACTCTTTCACAGCGCATCATTTAATACCAATCATGTCAGGTGAACCAATTCAAATAGATAGTGACAGCACATAACACCTCCTAATCAAAGGTATATCATGGAAAGCTTCAACACTATCGTCAGTTTCACAACTATATTTCATGGGTTGGAGTACAGTCTGATCACATGAAATATAATTGAGTACAAAATTAGTATAAATACTAATTGTACCAACTGTGCATGTAAGTATCTCCAGAGCATAATTATTCAAAACATACATGGACTCCCATTACAGTAATTCAAAGAATTATCACAAAGCTATGATTAATCTAAATGTAAATGGAGTTCAACATTTTGGTTTGGTTTTGGTTTAGAGTAGGCAAGAACTATAATCAAAGCTTTGATTGATTCTTAAAAATCATAACACATTTTCAACATGTCCAGTTATTTTGTTGTTTTTAAAACCCTATAAAAACACCCATTGTTCAACAATATAAACGTTACGTGAACGTAGTTTCATTATTTTTATGTTACAAATTGTACATAATGTATGCTTTAAATGTATGTTCAGATTAATTGGAATTTTGTTTGAATTGCAAAATTTTCATATTTAAGTGCATACATGTAATCAAAAACTTGATAAAAATCAAGAAACCATGATACAATGTAGATAAGCAAGCTGAAAATGAAATCAACTTCATAATGTTGGAGACCCCATTCATTGTTCGACATTAGACTAATTCAGACTTTCTGTGATATTAAAGAGAGCGCTGCTCGGGAAGACATGACCAATCGATCATGACAATCTGGCCTGAGATTCAGAATCTTGACCTTAGCCCTTTATTAAAGTTTCATCATGCACTTCACATGGAGGCATGAAAGGAAAAACAAAATCTTGGAAAATATAATTTGCTGGGATTTTACAAGTTAAGATCCTTGCATCGATGGATAGAAAGGAACACCAACATGTACACATTGGATCTTTTACTTTGTTCCTCCAGGAGACATTATCTAATAATTTATAGTCACTTCGAATGTATTTAGTTTCAAACGTAATGTAGAAAAGCAGCAAAGCGTTTCATCCAATAAACGGATGAGGCACTCTGCAAAGTACAGGGATGAATATGGCATATGAACCATAAAGTTACAACCTGTTGTCATTTCTCTCAGCTGGTGGGACGTAAATTCTGAGGCGTACACATACACACACACACACACACACACGTGAGCACACACAATATCCCTTCGCAGTTTTCTCTTATTTGATAGAGTCATTTTAATCCTAACTAGGCCTGGGAGGAGAGGGGGGGGGGGGCTTCAAGAACCCCCTTCCACTGATTTCATATTGGTTCGCTGAGCGAAAAAAATTTGATCACTTGGCTCACTTACTTTTTTTTTTCAAGTCTCCGCAAATTGACCATTTTCACCCCCCCCCCAAAAAAAAATCGGTATGTATAAGAGGCGACGTGCCATTTTAAACACACATGTCAGCCTCAAATCTGCTCAAAATCGTGATTGTTAAGTATCTTTTTCATCCATATTTTCACGGTACTTTAAATAAATTATGAATTGTAAATCTCTTTCAGAATATCACTAACATACATGAATACAATATAAGTATTAAGAATTCATGATACATGTATTTTGATGTACCGGTAAATAGGGGGTTGGGCATACACATATTTTGGATACACACAAAGATTACAATGATGTAAAAGTCCTGACGTAGTAATTTGGACATCTATAGACAAATGGAAAGTCATCTTCCCCTTCAAATAAAACCAATTTCAAATTCTTCAAGCTTTTCAATACTTTGCATGTTCTTGATTCAAATATTTTTTTTTAAATGCACAAACATCAAAATTTAGTATTAAAAGCCTGTTAATTTGTCATGTTGTTCAAGAAATCAAATTTAATGCCAACCCAGGATATCTTTATACAATTATCGACTGTGTATAAGGGCACGTACACCAGCAGAGGGTGAGGAAATACTTCATTGTTTTAGGCCGTTCTTGTCTACCATCATAAGTGTTTTCAGCACAGGATATGAAGCGATGCTACAATGTACAGCATGCCTAATTAGATGAAATAACACTTGCTGGGTACACACAGGGGGATTCTTTATACTGTGTATTGTAGAGGCAGAGAGAGGCATAAGCTTGGTATTTCCATATTTTCAGCACATTTTACCCATCTTATGGGGTGTTGCTCAAAATCGACTGCAAATCAACTGCAACTTTGCACATTGTAACGCGCATTTTCATTCGCGCATGGTGCGCGCATTTAACAAGACGCGCATGAAACAATGATTTTGATTGGCGTATTCCGATCAACTGCAACTTGCGATCAATTGCAA
>BQKZ01001394.1:87682-98936 GCA_036244855.1 Temnopleurus reevesii
CTGTGTCGAATTCTTTCCTAGCTCATTATTGATATACACAGAGCTTTAGTACAGGGCTTTGATTTTCACTTTGATTTGACTCCTAATTACATATTCAAAGCATTGTTTTAGGAAAGATCATTTACTAAAAAACTGTAATACCTTTTGCCATGATATTGTACATTATGTGAGAATAAGTTGTGTAAATTCTAGCATCATACCACTAACATTTATAACATAAATAAGGTTAAAGTAACCTAATGTTTTTTTTTGTGGAATTTATTGCATCAAGAAAAGTGTTCAGCAGTTTATGGGTTAACGTTGCTCCGTTGGACAAACATTGTAACTTGACCAACCTAGCAACATCCACTGCATGCTATCCATGCACATTCCTTTCATTTAAATTAAATTATTTTGTATCGTGTGAACAAATGGTTTGTCATTGTACGTTTGGCAGAGAAGCCTATACAATAAAAGAGGTATTCTCGTTATGGCAAACGAAAATTCTTGAAAGCGAGAGTTCAATCACAACGGAGCCGGGTTAGCCTTCGGCTTGTAAATATCAGGCGTTTTACTCTAAAGAATGAATTGCATAAACAGAAATATCTAAAACCGGCTGTTTGTACCACTAGTAGCCTGCGTTGACCCAGACCTTGGAGATTGGACAATCGTGTCTGAACCACGTGATTAACGGCGCCAAATGGAAATGTAATCTCAACACGTCGAATGCAAGCCGTCTTTACTCGTCTTAACTGCATACGCTCTGTTTGTAGACAAGCCATGCGTCGTGAATTGCGGAGATTTCCAATGCTTCGAGAAATCCCAATGGTTTACCTCAAGAAGTGAGTAACATGTTGTGCATATTTGATCAGTGTTGATGTGTGACCCATATTTCAGAATGAAGCTAGAGCTAAAATAAAATCTAGAATAAATTTCCAGAAAAGTATCATTCATGTGAAGAATATTTCCATTTGTTTGTATGTTTTAGACTCTGTTAGGATGACTTTTGTAAATATATGTATATTTGTAATTCAAACTCCTATTTTAGCCCCCAAATAGTCCAAATTACAGTGTAAATGAGCAGCTATTTTGATTTTTATGGAGGTCTATAGGTGCCAATTTCTTTCTTTTTTTGTAAATTTAGTGGGGGGTACATAAGGAAGTCTTCCCGGTCTCTGTCTTTGTGCAAAACGAAATATGCTTTATTTCTGAAATTTCTTGACTTTGCACAAAGATGTCTGTCTACCCCCCCCCCCCCCCCCCCCGCTCACACGTTCAAGTATATATATTACCCTGCAAAAGCGTCTGGATGTGCTCAAAACGTCATGGGAGTGACCCCTATAGGCTATACGGCACTAACGAATTATTCTGCGGTATATTTTTCTTTCAGTCCGCTGTTATGTCCAGGAGAGATCGGACACCCATGCATGGACATTTACAGGAGACGTCACTGCGACGCTGACGAGCTGTACTTCAATCAATGAGGTGAGATTTCTTGATGTAAAGATTACAAGAAACGTTTACGCTTAAACGTATGAATCAGTTTAGGGAGAGATGACCTAGTGAGCAGTAGTAAAAATATTACCCTCATGCAGTTTTTCAAAAGCAAATTATTGCAAAGTAAATAGAACTTGCAGTGGTATTGTGTGTGGAATGTGAGTTCGAATTAATTTTGCACGCGAAGCGATGTGCTGTTGAAGAGAGTGACGTGTGTTGCCATTTAAAAAAATCCAACCAGAAATGGCGCGAAATAAAAATGACGACATTTCCTTCAAGATATTTATTCCACACTGTGCTGCACTTATCCCATGTGTTTAAATAGGTACCTGGTAGGATATTAAAAGCAGGGTATACCCAATAATAATATTCTTTTAACAGATGGTAAAAAAAAATCGATGAACAAAACAAAAAAGTTTGAAGAAAATAGGAAAAGTAATAAGAAAGTTATGAATTCTTAAAGATTTAGGAAAATGAGCAAACCAGTGAAAATTTTCAGACATGTTGCCAATTTGATGATACCGTGGGTACAATACTATAACAAAATCTTCTTTATTATTACATATGGGGCAAAAGTCATCATTTCTATCACCAAAAGTGAGAAAATCATATTTGGTGGAAAAAGCAACATTTTAAAACATTGATATGAATACAATAAATGGTCAATTGTAAACCTGTCACGTCATCAGTTGCCAATTTGTTTAGGTATCTAAACGTTCATAACTTTCTTATTAGTTGTCCGATTTTTCCCAAACTTTTTTGTTCTGTTGATTTGATTTTTCTGCTCATGTTGAAGAAATATTTTTGGATAGACTCTCTCTTTTAAGATTGTCATCCCCTCCGTAAATTGACTGACATTGTGGAAGCTCTCCAGGAAGATTTCAGCCAAAATCATATTTTTAGACAGAAATTTAGTGGGGGCACATAAGGAATTCTTATCGGGAAAAGCGCCATATAAGAAATATTAATCAAAATAATGTTATCATCAGTATTATTACTGTTACTATTATTATTTTTGCTCAACCCAAAGAAAATGGCAGTAAGACACGTCTTGTTACATGTGCAGATGATCTAAAAAATCTGTAACCAACTTTACAATGTTGATCTTGATGGACTCGACAGTGTCACACCATGTCATTTTGTACGTGGTGAGATGCAATATATTATTCCTTCATCAAGACTGTATATTCCTCTTTATTCTCTTGCATTTGTAACAAGCTTTCATCAACAACCCGTTTTCATACCTAATTATCCAATCTGTGTAAATTTCAAATGATATTGTATACGATGATGTACAAACTACCTGAATATATTTACCTGTACTTTTGATCAAATCTAAAAGAGACTTTACAGTGTTGATCTTGGTGGGGTGACAGTGTCACACCATGCCATGTTCCTGGTGTGACGCTGTTATATGTAAATCCTTCATCAATACTTTATCTATTTCTTTGTTTTATGGTCATATGAATTATCCAATCTGTGAATTTTTAAACTTCTATTGCACAGGTGAGATTTACTCTAGACAGTAAATTTAAGGAACTTTCCATCCAAGAATCCATATATTTTCAAATATTTAACAAATAAATAATTTTCCCTTGCATTATTACAAGGTTAAATTATGGGGATCCAAATGGTTCTCTATCACAGTTCTTTATCATCTTCCAATTTCTCCTTAAAGTGACTTATACCGAACAGTTTTGCTTTTTACCCTGGATCAACCTTAAAGAAACAAAAACAAACAAAGCAAAACAAAACAAAACCTTGATCTTAACAATATTATCGTGCAATTTTTACTTACCTGCTCCTAGCAGTTACCGCTAGGCCTTTTTTTTTTAATATTCCTTCTACATAATTTAATCGATGTTTATTTTAAATTTAACAGTGTGATTAACTTTGATTTTGTGCTTGAATATTTGAATGTGTGTGTTAGTGTGTGCATGCTTACAAACTATGGTTCATATTACTGATCGAGAAAGTTTTTATGAAAGTGTTGAATAAATGAAATGTTAAATGTTATTATTATCATTAGTATTGCTATTATCATTATCAATATCATTCCTATCATTACAATTATCATTATTACTATCATGATTATCAACATTTTCTTTCTGAACAGTCGACAAGTTGGACCAAGATTATTGGATCAATAAACCATACGGAAGACGAAGGCCAGAGGAGCGCAACTAGACACTCGGTGGAGGTTACGTTCCGAAGTCTTGCGGCAAGAAATGTAAAGGAAGCATGTACCAGTCTGTCAATTTCACCAAGAGAGCAGGCGCCAAGCAGACAATCGTGAAGATCAAAATCAACAGAGCTTCAGAGGTCCGCATCGTTGTCATCAAGCGAGCGACACCAAGCCAGCAATCGTGAAGATCAGAATCTGAAAAGCTGCAGAGCTCCATGCACGTGATAGTCATCAAGAGAGGTAGCACCAAGGTACTGACGCGTCGCGACGGATCATTACACCCAAGTAAACATGGTAAATGATGATAATGATAATAGTAATAATGATAATAATAATTATAATAATAATAATAACGTTTTAAGAAATTGTTCTCCTAGCGGGCCCTGCAATAAGCCTTAACCATAATCCCTAAGGGGCTTTAGCTCCTCCCCTTTGCTTCTGAACATTTTTATCGAGACGTCTGAAATAAATTGAATAAAATTGGCATCTACTAGCAAAACCCCATATTCCAAAAGATTCGTTCTGACTTTAAGTCTCGTTCAACTGCTTAGATCAAATTCGTGACGTGACGAGCAAATGCGGTCTGGATGTTTAAAAAATAGATGCTCAAAAAAGTGATTTCGTGTACAAAGTGCGTATTTAGTCTAAATTTCGAAGTTTTCTTACTTATTTTCCTATTACTCGCAGAAGTGATTAAACATAATGTTACCAATATTTCTAATTGAAAACAAAGCATTAGAAATAATAAGTAAACAGAAATAAAGCAATTATATACATAATAAATAATTTTGATACCGCTTTCCTATTAAAACATAAAACAAGTTTCTAAATTGTTCAATCATGCAAATAGTAGCATATTGCTATTCACACGATTCAACCGGATTTTATTACGTTCAATTGATTCATGTCATATGATTCATGAAAACGACAGATATATTTTATAATTCAATTGATGCAGTTCCTAGTATATCACCTTTCAAATACTTTTGTACATTATTGAGAATTGGTGGAATTACTTCAATCATAATTGGTACATGTCTTTCAAGGCTTGGCCTCTTGTAACAAGATAGTTAAGTACCAAGAACTGCATTTCTGAAGAATGAAAAAACTAAAGAAATCTACAATGGTTGATAGCTTTGATCCCTCGTCGAGTATAGTTAGTATGTGTGCACGTTGGATTTCCACCTGCATCCGAAGTGATGTTTAAAAAAAATCCAATTCTGAAAGTCAGAAGGAGTCTTCAGCAATGTTTGCATCTGTCTCAAAGAAACAGGAATATGGCATCCTCTGCTGATTCTGGAGAAGACATCATCGAATGACTGTTCCTGCAAACTTACACATGAGAGATTACTCCAGTGTGGTGGCCCGTAGGAAGAATATCCAGCCGTGCTTGTCTGGTTAGTTAACAGGGACATTATCGATGCCTCTTGATGAGAGAACACGAACAATCTCAGGGCGAACCCTTGCAGAATGTCTCCCTTCCGTTGGTCGTCAGTAGATCTTCATGGAAACTGCTAGACGACACTAGCATGCTATGAGTAGTTAGATTGGAACATCACCAAGCATGCATCCATGCGATCAACCAATATCACAGTGGTTCACTGACATTGGGGTGCATGGTTCTTTCCAGTTGCACATTCTACTGGTAACTCACGGATAAAATTGTAACGTCTACTCTTTTGAGATATCCTGGGAGGTGTTTTACCAAGATAAAAAAGACGTTTCGCACGACGTGATGTTCGACTGGTATCAGTTCTCGTGCTGAATGCGCATAGTATAATGAATTATTACGCACAAGAAGGGATACCAGTCGAACTTAAAGTCGTGCGGAAAGTATTTCTTATCTTGGTGAAACACCACCCCGGAGAGCTGCTGTTGGTACCTACATGTTATAGCAAGGTCCATGTTAGCACAATTTAAACCTGCACATTAACGATTAATTATCTAAGTTCTTGAAAATCTGCGCAAAGAGAATTCCCTTGCACAGAAGGCAAACAGGAGATGCAATGTCCCCCTTTATCTCCTTTTCTTGCTATGATTTTTAAGCCGCCTGGGGTGTATTTGTTTACGTCATCAACGACGGGGTGTTTTTCCCCCTTTTTTCGTAATCTCTTATAGAAATATCAAACATTTTAATTATCCGATTAAACTAACCATTTACTTTTTGATTTTTTCTACAATAATATTGTTAGGATTGAGTATCGACCTTCTTTGAATGAGACCAATTTATTTTACCAGACTATTCACATTCATTCGTCAGATTATTTGTGCATCAAACAACTCACTGTTCTATTTGATCTTATTTTTTAAACTGCATTCATAATCATATTCTAAGAATCGTTTGGTTGTGGTCTTTGTAAATTTGGTAAACGGACAAAACATCAGGTATTTTCAATTCAAAGAGTAAAATGCTTTTCTAGGGTATGAGTTTTTTCTCATTAATTCTGAATCAATAGATTTTGGTACAAAATATTATTTCAATTACAAATTGGAGCTTGTAATGTATTGTTGATCATGAAGAAAATACAATATTACCTATTCCAATCAATGTGCACTAGATTGTACGGGTCTACATTAGTGGAATATTGAATTATAGGGCTAAATGGTTCATAAAGTAATGGTATATAATCGCAACACGATAATGATATTGATAATAATACTTTAACGATACTCTAATGAGCACTTGGAAGTGATGCCACACAAAAGGAAATATAGATGGTTGTGTTGCGTAGTTTAATGAATATCCTCTAAAAGCCCAAAGCGACGATTGGGGCGTCTAAAATGTTTTTTTTTTTTTTTTTAAGTTCCATGATGATGAGAGTGATTATGCAACTTGGTATATCCGTTGTCGATTAAAACTTAAGCCCCAGTCACATAGGGTCCCGGAAGCAACACGATTCAACAGGACTCTTTGTTCGCAGACAGCTAACTGTGAACTATAAACAAAGAGTCGTGTTGAATCGTGTTGCTTCCGGGGCTCTATGTGACCGGGGCTTTACCTTCCAAGAAGAGTGAATTAAGCGCTGTTTCACTCTTCTTGAATCAAAATATTAAATGTTACAGATCGGGTAATATGACTGATGGCTTGCTGTGTTAGCTCGGACCATGACTTGTGGATTGTGACTTGTGACTTGTGTTTAGACCTAGCATGTTTATACCCGTATCGCGTCGGCATTTATTTGGACTTGTACTGGTGGATTTCTTGTATTTTGGTACTAGTTCTTCTCTGGCAGGTCTTTAGTTCCTGGAGTTTGCCATATGTCAACATTCTGATCTGTGATATTTTACCAACTTGCCTTTGGCAAGATTCCAATACAATAAAATTGCCCATGACGTAAAGATTGGATGAGCGCTTATCACATTCTTCTCGTCCCGGATATTTATTTATTTTAGTTAGGGTTGTTCTTAATGATCTTGAATAATTTCTTGCTGTCAAAATATTAATTTTTTATGACAAAATTGTTGATTATTTTCGTTTGTTCCATGGCGATACTTCCTCGCGCTCATTTCGTGGTACCCCATGTGATATTCTCATAAACAATTTGATAGTGTGGGAAGTAGTAAAGCACTTTTGGGTTTTACATCATCCAGAGTGTTCATACTTAATAGTTATGTTAGTATTGGAGTTAGGTTGTGTATTTGTCCTGCTGATTATGTCCCGTTCAAAGACACCCATGCCTGCCAGGAGCTAGGTTTGTCAAAATCAGAATGAGAGAAAGATCAGACTCTGGTGTTTCCTACTTGTCCTTTGTACCGCCAGGGAGGTGCACATCCCTGGTACCGGGGAATTCTCTCTGTTCAGCTTTTCGAAAAAAACCCAGGTCATGTTTCACTAAGATAACGACTTTAATAACGGCTTGAAGAACGAATGGTATCCGTTTTTGTGCGAAATGATTCGTAATGTTAGGCGTATTCAGAGCAAGAACTGATAACAGTCTTTCAACAAGTCGTTCTTGTAGTCTTTCGTATATAGTTTGGTGAAACAGCGCCCAGGTACTTGTTTCATAAAACTGCTGTAGAGATACCAGATATGTACCATTGGCGACCATTTCCTGAACTCAGTTGCCAATATTTCACTAAGTTCGTGCGTACCTCTATGCACAGCTTTATGAAACAAGCATCTGGGTGGTATTTCACCAAGTTATGAAATGCTTTAGGAACTGAACGACCTTCATTAAGAATGACTGGTTTCTATTCTTGTGCGTAATGATATGTAATTATACGCACATTCATCAGTCCTTCTTAAAGTGGTTCATAATGCTCCGGTCACATAGAGGCCTGGAAGCAACACGATTCAACACGACTTTTTGTTAATTCACAGTTAACTACCTTAGAACAAAGAGTCTTGTCGAATCGTGTTGCTTTCGGGGCCCTATGTGACCGGGGCTTTATCTTTCTTATCAAACGACTGGTATCAGTTATTGCGCCTAATTTAGCACAAGAACTTATACCAGTCATTCTTTGCAAATATGTTTGTATATATTATATATTTTCAAATATATATTTGCACATATATTATATATTTTCAAATATATATTTGCACTCTGCTAACATTTGGAACCAACGGAAGGGAGACATTCTGCAAGGGTTCGCCCTGAGATTGTTCGTGTTCTCTCGTTAAAGGGATCGAAAACGTCCCCGTTAACTAAACAGACAAGCACGGCTGGATATTCTTCCTACGGACCACCACACTGGAGTATCTTCCACGTGTAAATTTGCAGGAACAGTTATTCGATGATGTCTTCTCCAGAATCAGCAGAGACTGACTCCTATTTCTTTGAGACAGATGCCAGCATTGCTGAAGACTCCGTCTGAAATTCAGAATTGGATTTCTTGAACATCACTTCGGAAGCAGGTGGAAATCCATCAATGACATGCGCATCAATACTACTTCCNGGTCACATAGGACCCCGGAAGCAACACGATTCACCCCGACTCTTTGTTAATTCACAGTTAACTGCCTCAGAACAACGAGTCGGGGTGAATCGTGTTGTTTCCGGGGTCCTATGTGACCGGGGCTATAGTTTGTTCATTCTCCAGAAATGCAGTTCTTGGTATACTAAACTATCTTGTTACAAGGGGACATGCTTTGAAAGACGTGCACCAATTTTGTTTGAAATAATTCTACCACTTCTCAATAATTCACAAGAGGGTCGATATCCGCAGACCTGAAAATATGTGGGGCAAACTTGGTTGAAATAATACACTCAGCCAACTGTGAATGATCGAATGTCATTTGCAAACGAGAACAGAGTTTATCAATAAAGTGTACACTTCTGTCAAATTTGCATTTTAAACTATTAGCAACAGATGTTCATGTTTGTAGATACTCCACAATCCCATCTAACAAGTGCCAATAAAAAATTGTTCATGATTGAGTGAACAACAACTTTTTATAGGGCCCAGGGCCCAAGGCCCTATTGCATAAAAAGTTGCGTTTAAACGCAAGTCAGAAAATTTAACGCAACTCAATTTTCAACCAAGCAGGAGCGCGTATTTAGGCCTTCCTTTTTATTTTCTGAGTTGGGTTTAAACGCAACTTTTTATGCAATAGGAGCTAGGTCCGCAATTAGGGAATGTTGTTCAAAAGTTGCAATTGATCGCAAGTTGCAATACGTCGGAACGCGGCAATCATAATCATTGTTTCATGCGCGTGTTTTTAAATGCGCATACCGTGCGCGTATGAAACTTTGCGTTACAATTTGCAAAGTTGCAGTTGATTTGCAGTTGATTTTGAACAACAACCCCCGAGGTGTCACAAATATTCTACGCCCACATGTAATGGGCGTGGGCCTGTATCACACAACTTGTACATGTCGTAAGAGCCATTATTCTCATCCGAAGAAATTTAATCTTGGCCAGGAATCAGTGATAATGTTTTATGATTTTGTCAGAACTTCTTTGAAGTTTTATTGATCCTATTCGTTAATGCATTGATGTGAATTGATTAATCTCCATTTAACGTATCATCAATATAAAAAAACTCATCTTTTCTAAGATTTTTATTTTTATTTTTATTTTTATTTTTATGCAGCATAGCCAAAGCTTGTGTCATGATGAAATATATGCTCTTTGATGTATTCCATTCTACTCCCGTCTCTTATCGTGTTTTAATGAAATTGACTGGAATCACATAAAAGGTATATTGTATGTTATAGAGAATGTACGATTTTGTTTACTAATTTGTAAATAGAATTTCATATAAAGTGTTGTCTCCATTGATTCGTTCACTATTACCATTCACAACTTTCCCAATATTCTAGAATTTGCTTTACGTATTTCAGCGAAGATCGAATTCTTCACATCGTATTACTTTTCGTCCTATTGCTACGTGATTATGCAAATAAGTATCTTAGTTATGTTAATATCTTTATTTTAATATGCAAAATCACGACTGTTGCAGTATTTGACATGGTTTCACTTTGCCGTTTACTCCAACTATGTATTCATTCAATTGTTCGATATGCAGAATGCATAATGTGTCTGCTTTTTATTGCTCTGTTATTCGCGACGATGTGTTCTTAAAGGGGAACTTCACCCAGACATTGATGCACTCTCAGTGGATGAAGAAAAATACAAAGATGAAATTGTGAAAATTTGAGCAAATTCGGATAATCCATTCAAAAGTTATGAATTTTCAAAGTCTTGATTTCCACTCCTGATGTGCTCCTTAAATTGGCAACATACACAAACAAAATGGCTGCCAACATGGAGAACTCTCCATTCACTTTGTACACACAAAATTTCACATTTTGTTCCTTTTACAGAAAAGTAGATAAGAAATCAACAAGATTCATCCCAAATGCATGCAGAATAATTATGTCTATATTATACATGAAGAGAAAAGTACAATTTTGTCTACTTTTCTTGCTTAAAATTTCACAGATTGACCATTGTATTTTTCCTCATCAACTGAGCGCACATCAATGTCTGGATGAAGTTCCCCTTTAATAAGATATTCATTTAGCTTCTATTCATCCTTTGATGTAAAGCGGCGTCTCTCAGTTGGCCGTACCTACACAGCGCTGATCCAGGGTTGCACATAAACGGGGGCAGAATGTGTTTTATGATTATCTTGATAAGCCAACCCAACAGAAAAAAAATAGTTTGTGCCCTTCTTTTTGGTCCAACAATTTTACGGGGCCACATGCCCCCCTGGATACGCGCCTTATGTATTTTAACTTACGATATATTATGATAGAGCATATTATCATTCTCACTTTTACTGGAACTCATCCATAGTCACACGTTAGTCTGCAAGCCCATACCCTAGACTTCTGGTGTGTGCATCGCACACATACAGCATTGCTCTATCTCTCCTAGACAGAGTATATAGCAATGCTGTATGTGTGTGATGTAGTCACACAATGCATACCCTGTATATCACGCTCTGCACATGCATGCACATAACGAAAATCTAGGGTATGTGCTTGCAGACTAGTCACGCGTTGTCGTCACACATAATCCAGATGATTTGTGCTCTTATAAACAAAAGAATAGGTCAAATTTCGCGATGTATTTAAATATATTCTCGTTTTGCGACAAAACGAACTACGTATTTGACTGTCAAAAAAATAATGACAATACAATAGT
>BQKZ01001395.1:11856-29839 GCA_036244855.1 Temnopleurus reevesii
ACCGGAAGTACTATAAATTAGTGAACAAAACATTAAGTTCTGATATTACGGTAAAAAGCGGGAGCGTGAAATATAATCACACAGCTCGCTGGAGACATGGGTAAAATCAACATATATATATTTCACGCTGTCGCAAAAAAAAATTCATGACGTGCTGTGACCTCAACTTGAATTTAATTTTACTCATTATATTCTCTAGTATAAATAAAAGTAGAAAACTGGATTCCTGATGAAGAAAATCGTGATTTATGACCTAGAGAAGGTTGGAGACACAAAAATGCCCTTTGGCGCCCTTTTTCGGAGAATGGCCCCCATCCAGCGTACATTATTTTGTGTGTATCAAGCCATTGTGAATGCCTGAATGGAGTTGTTTACTTTGTCGAAAATCATTTGCCCCGTCTGCTCACAGTCATGTCATCTTGTGCACAACCATAACATTCGACTGATTGAGAACAAAAGCCCAAAATTGTGGATTCGCGGAACTAGTAAAATACACTCTTTTAAGATTCTTCTTGAGCATGTAAGAAACATGTTGAAAAAAGGGTTCTAATCTGTATTTATTTTCTAAAAGAATATAATTAATGTCACGTTATTTTTACAACCATCACATAAATGCAACTGTAATACACCGTGTCTCAAGAAAAGAACCTGCACAAGCGGACAGCGCGTTCATCGTTTATGAACCAAGCAATCCCACATCT
Source organism: Temnopleurus reevesii (assembly GCA_036244855.1). NCBI lineage: Eukaryota > Metazoa > Echinodermata > Echinoidea > Temnopleuroida > Temnopleuridae > Temnopleurus > Temnopleurus reevesii. Next base: position 12,558 of record BQKZ01001395.1, read on the forward strand.
AACTCGAGGAGCTCCGCCGCGCCGCCATCATGGCCATAGTCGACTGAGACCATGTTGATCGTTTTCGTGCGCTATCAGCTAGCAAGAATTACGATAAGGTAAGTCAAATGTAATTACTTACATGAACACATGATCATAATCCATCTTTAAAACGGCACCATGGTTTGGTGGAACTTTCACTATTTCTGCGAAAAAAATATCAATTTTCCCGTTTTCGAAGTCTTTTCCCCGTGCTTTAGTCGAGCGGTCAAGCACATCGGACCTGAATAACTGGGTTCACTCGTCATGCTGGCATTTGATTTACGACTCATGCGCATGCCCAATATTGACCGATCCCACCATTTGAATCTTGACTGAAGCACGGGACAAGACTTGCAAGAAGGGAAAATTGATATTTTTCGCAGAATATAGAGAGTAGCACCAAACCTAGACCGATAAAACGGGTCTATTTCGAACAGGATTTGCTTCGCTGAGGCTATCGCCTGGCTACGCATCCTTCCTTCCTCCTCTCTGGAGGGGGCACCACCAAAAGTCAGAAATCGTAAAAACAAACCCTCCGAGAGTCAGATTTTTCTGTCTACACCAAACCCTGCTGCTGTTTTAAATATAGATATATATATCTGTTCATGTAAGTACCAAATTTGACTTAACTTATCGTAATTTCCGTTGATAGCGCACGAAAAAGATTCCAGTCGCGCTACTCTACTTTATTCTGCGTCTCGAGCCCAACCGCTTCGCGCAGCGTCGCGACGGCGAGGGCGGCGGGGGCGGGGGCGGCGACGGCAACGGCGACGGTGGAGCTCCTCGAGTTATCCTTAAAGGCGAGGTTTCGGAGCTGCTGAGCACTCTACAGACTCCAAATTAAATCATAACTTTTCTTGTTTTATGTTTCATCCCAAATGGTGCTCCCAGTGTTGCATTTGTTTGCACATTTAAAGGTGTACTGTTGCACCTTTATTCCTAAGTGTACAATGGGTGCACGAGTTTGAACAGTAATACTTCTCAAACAATGGTGCAACAAAGTTTTCGTGCCTTTTATTAAAAATGAGCATTGCTCACTCAATCACGAATCATTTCGGTGATTCTTGTGTAATATATAATTTCAAGTTATAGGATTTCCATAGCCACATAATACTGTATAAACGACAGATCCATGAATTGATTTCAAATCAAATTAATGTCTTTTATCAAATTGCTTCCCTTGTTTTCAAACGTGAGCCGTGATCTGATAAATGTTTTTTTTAGTAATTTTGCCCTGTAAATGCCCTGATTCATAATTTGTTAATCTATAAATTGGATGGATTATATGTTTTATTTATATTTTATATCTATTCGTGCTCATTTACACCGATCAGTATTTAGATTTCCTGTTTACAAAGCATTTTAATTTTAATTATTGCTTATAATTATTCAAATTTAAAAGCCTTTATTTTATTTTTAGAGATTGTTATGTGTGCCATCAATTTGGATCTTTGCAGAAATTTGCAAAGTTCTATTAGAAAATGCCCACATCCTAGCAGAATATATATATTGTCATCTCGTGGGGGGGGGGGGGGGGGTGTAAGCCTTATACCCTCGCCATGTACTTTCCAAATACAGTACAGGCTTAGAAACCGGAAATCGAAAACCATGAGCGAAAACGCAATTTTTTAATTCGATATATGTTACAGGTGTCGTTTTTTGTATACATTAACAATATAAAGAATGACCAGGCTCTACCCTATCAATTTGGCACTTTATGTTTCAATTGCAGAAATTATATTTTTGACAAAAATAACAATATTTCCATAAGAATCAATTTCAGCCAAATTTAAGACGCTAAACAAAGTGATTTTAAGCATGCCCATTCATGCACAAAAGTAAACTCTCATTATTCCAGAGATTGGCACTAAAGCCATGTTCTCTATTAATTGTGAGAAACTTATTTATCATTTATCTTATTTTACACAAATGCTACCCTTATAGTTGATAAATATTACCCGTAAATTTTGTTACCAGACATTTGCCGTTTAAAAAAGAAACGCTTTCAAATGGGAAGGGTCTTTTTTTATTTTTTATTTTTTTTTATTATAGATGCCTGAATGAAGTTAATGTTTACTTAGTCCAAAAACCTTAAAGGATTTTGGATTTTGGACTAAGTAGACAACACTCATTGTGAGCAGAAGGGACAAAGTTTGTCCCTTCTGCTCACAATGGGTGTTGTAGACACTATCATGTAACAAAAATTATACTGTAAACGAATGACAATAAAAAGATATAAGACAAGGGAATTAAGTGGAAACATAGCTTTGTTTCTTTCATATTCTTATTACTACAATTATTATTATTATTTTTTAATCTGTTAATGGGCGTGGCACACACGGCATCGTGAAAGAAAATGAAGAACCCGGAGAGGAGGATCCAATTTTGTTTAAATCCGTGACGCGCGATGCGACAGATTTTCAATTCAATTCATTTCGGTTTTATTGATAAAAATTACTCATCAAAAATTCCGTAGACTAATGAGTTTACAATACATTATAAAGATACATGAAAGACAATAAACATATAAAATCAATAATAAGTCATTTACATTTCAAAGATGAAGTCATTTCTCACTGGCAATAGATGTGGCTGAAGATTTAAAAAAAAAAGCTTCCGTTGAGAATAAAAACACTGAGTATTATCTGCAGATTGTCTGATACAAATTACAGTTACAAGAGAAGTCAGGAAGGGCGGGCAGAAAGAAGAGTAATTAAGATCAAGGGCAGATTAAAATGGAAAAAGGAGCTGAAGAGAGGAAAAACGAGAGTAAAAAAAAAAAGAGTAGAGAGAAGAAGGTGGAGAGAAGCCACACCTAGAGCTGACCTAAAAATTTAGGTATTGCTAATGAAACAGGAAAAACAGGCGCAATTAAAAAGTAAGGCAGGTAAAATGTAGTGAAATGAATAAGTATTGCAACTTTTAAGGGGTATATGTAAATGTTATTGCACAAAAAATCAATACTGAACCATACAGTAATAACATACTAATTTGCCAACTTGAATTTATGATGTGGATCATTATTACAAAAAAAGATTTGCTTATACTGTGGTCACTTAAAAATTGACCCATTGAGAATTTCATACGTCAGAAGTTTATCCTTGTCGAAAAAGTTGCCCCCCCCCCCTTCCGAGACATGCGCTTTGCAATCTTTTCATTCTTATTCAAGTATTAGGCGTCTATCTAACTTGTACAAGAACCATAGGTATACATTCATGAGTAGACCACAACCAAAGAGCTTAATTATTTTTTTTATAAAGCTCTTTGACCATAACTAAAAACTTTTATTCCCACACTTGCATGCTTGAACGACCCGCTCTACTTTCAACCAATCAACGCGGTCCCCGTCAGTCAATTTGTTACATGTATACACGATTTATTATTTCCAGTCGTTTTGATTATATATTGAATTTCAAAGTATATAATAAGGCTTAAAACGACTGGTACAAGTTTTTAAGATCGACTCATCAAATCGATTGTCAATCATCACGCATACGCAGCTGATTTACCCATTTCTTCAAGTTCTGCTACGTACGTACTGTATCAAAATATCATAAAATAAACGAAAACCTAGTGGATTAACTGGGCTCATACACCATCATCAGTCTTGTGCATTGAAATCTAAAGGAGATTACGTATAAATTTGCTGAATAAAGAACACAAAGTAAGTTACATTTTTATTGCATTGATATGATGTCGTCGTGTCAGTTCAAAATTACAGTCCCACACGTTTCAAATCATGTATGGATATGGATTATTTATGTTAGTGAATTGTGCCAATATTAATTCTTTCTCTACCACTACCAGCTGACCAGGGGCCTGTAACATAAAAGATGCAATTAAACTTACGATAAATATTAATCGTAAGTCTATGGCAAAGCGTGTACCATAAAGATACGATTAATTTTCAATTTATCGTATCTCTTTTATGTTAGGCCCCTGGTCCTACTGTACTAGTCTTTGATCGATGTCAATAGCGAGGAACGTTTACTCTATTTGTGATTAAGGCAAACAAGGGTATTAATAATGGCTAATATCGGTGCATGCAATGCAGCTAGTTAGACATTTTTGTGCAGACCAAATTGGCAACAGCCAGGCAACAACGTAAAAAAAAATTAAAAAATAAATTAATTTAGTTACATCATGTAAATATGTTGCTCTCTGTCTAGTTTCTTTTCATTGCCTTTTCCCTTTTTTCTTACTCATCAGGAAAATCACATAGTTCTATGACTAACTTACACTGCATATGAAATTATTAAATAACTCGCTCATCTTAGCTTAGCCTGTATCTGTCATGTCTGTACTTTCCTCATTATCTAGACTAAAGTAAAGAACTAAAGTAATGTGTCATTGGGCCTAACGTTAGATGACATTTTACATTTTGACATTTATTTTCAAATCCTGACCTTGGTCGGGTATGTTCAATATTTTTTTAAGAATTGGTTCCATCTTTTTCTTGAATTTTCTTCTGTGGCAGGTAGGATCAGATTTCTAGCCATCCAAATTCAAATTTCATTTTGTATTCTGTTTCAAACCAGCTTCGATGCTCCTTGAACTAAATGTATTGCGATATGATGTTTGGCTCTTTCCAAATTTATTGCAGTACAAAAGCAAAGTGCATAGGAATCTCTGAATTTCATATTCAGATAATTTCAGAGATATTGTTACGTCTGATCTTTTCGTGATGTGCATGCGCAATTGGGAATTGAATTACGGTACTGTAAAAATAGCCAAAAAGGCAATGTGATTGAAAATTACTCTTCATTTTGACCTACAGTACTTGGACTTGGCATTTCAGTTTGCAACTGATATTCAGCTGATTTTGAAATCAATTGAAAGTTTCTAGTAAAACCCCCTTCAATAGTGAATGCCATAGGATTTCATAGAGATCTAGATGTTACCTCTAACTCTTCATTTCCACTTTTCAGATACCCAACAAAAATAAGTCGCAGAGAAGCGAAGATGAGATGTCAGAGATGCTGCCACTTGGCAGCCGTAGGAGTCCTCACTTTCATGCTGGTGGAGTACGTTCAGAGCGCGACCAAAGATTACTACCGTGTCCTAGGGGTACCCAAGAGCGCTTCGCAACAGGAGATCAAGAAAGCGTTCCGCAAGCTAGCCATTCAGTACCATCCCGACAAGAACAAGGAGCCTGATGCAGAAGAGAAGTTTATGGAGATCGCTAAAGGTCAGTTGAGAGCTAGAGCCTGAGTAATTTTAACCTGTTGACTACTAGAACTTGGCTGTGCGCAAAGTCTGTCGCAATTACAAAAGTCAGCAGTCAGTGGGTTGAAAAAGAGACTTCATTTCATGTTGACAGAATATTTGTTCTTTTTTGTTTTCCAAAACATTATGTGGAATAATAATAATCCTAAACAATCTTCTTCTTTTCTCAGCCTGCCCAATCAATGTTGGGTGCATGTTTAGAATTTCAACGTAGTTGATCGGTCTACTTTGCGTTAATTATTGTTACATTTTATTTCTTAGTCCAACATTGCACATTCTAACTCATAAAATGTACTGTCTGTTCTGAGCTATTGGAATATGAATGTGTATACATATTGCATACAATAAAGCAGTCTTTCATCAATTAAAGTGATTCAAAACTATCACTAAAGATATCTTTCTATCATATGAATTTCCCTTTCCAGCCTACGAAGTACTCTCAGACGAAGACAAAAGAAAGCAGTATGACAGGTTAGGACCAGACGCCTACGAGAACAAAGGTGCCAGGGGTGGTGGAGGTGGCGGGGGAGCACCACGTTACAACTTCAACGAATTTTACCGTGGTTTTGACAACAGCTTCAAACACAGACAAGGTCATAGGCAAGCACATCAGCAGGCACACAATCAAAGAGCCCATAAGCAGAGGATGAAATTCGGAGACAGTTTCTTTGACTTTGACTCCTTCTGGAGCGACTTCGATGATGACAACTTGTTCGGCGACATGGGTGGTTTTGGGAAACAAGACTTTGGAAATTTTGGTTTCGGTAGCTTTGACTCGTTTTTTGCAAATGGGAATGGACATTTTTCAGCACAAAAACAGGTAAGGATTGATTACAGTTGTATGTGATTCATAAACTGTTTGTAGATCTACGCATAACTCTACGAACAAATGATGACCCTTTTTCAGGTGCAATTCAGCAACAAGAGTTGTCATTGAGTGCAGGCACTGGGTCACCAGTCATTGGTAGAGTTGCAAAGGTTTATGACACACAAGCCATGATGAGACAATTTTAAAGGCTATCATATGACTTGCAACATGTATCACAGATTGGCAATTTCAAATGTTCATGCAGTGCTTATCTGACCTTCCTAATGATTCACAACAACCATTTTAGCATGTGGTACGAAATGTTTCAAGTCATATTGGAATTGAAATAGATCTTATCCAAGTTCCAAACTGTATTACAAATACGACACACTGAAGAAATAATTCAGTCATAATTAAGAAATATTTATTCATAGAGATGCTAAAATAGCCAATGTTTAGTGATCTGGAAATTGAGTCATCCCAATCAGTGTAACTGAAAGAAAAAATGAAAAATGCTGTGTATGTATTGTTTTATTGTTTACTGTAAACTGTAAAAACTGTTTTTTGTGTTTAACAAAATAGTTTCAAAATGTGTTCATCTATAGGGTTATTTCCTGTTACACTCCAAGAGATTTTCTCTCTCTCTCTCTCTCTCTCTCTCTCTCTCTCTCACTTCTGTATTTCAACCTCCTGCTATTCTCATTTCATAGTTTCTTGGAATTAGACTTTTAGCTTACGACTACTTACAACATGTCTACATATCTTAATGAATACAGTTGAGACAAAATATATTAAATTTGGGCAATGACTGCACCATACATTGTACATGTATTTCTTGCTTTTGCTTTGATTACATCTGTTTTTTTATAAACATTTTTTTTTTCCTTTGCAGCGGCAGAAATCTGTTCATGCATCTCAAACAGCAGGTAAGATTTACAAACAGATGATTTTTCTTCGGGGGGGGGGGGGGGGCACAGAGCTTCTAATCATGAAACAGCTGAACCAAATATTTTTTGGTTACAAACTGAGAGAAAGCAATTACAGCCATCCACTTGAGATATAAACCCTAAATTTACCTAAAATACATCAAATGCATATTTTGGAACATTAGAATCACAGAGGGGAGTTTTTGTACTGTATTTTAATTCTAGATTGCATTCAGGAAATAATTTGCCTGCATGATTGTTTTACAAAAGATGTTTTTGTGAGCATAGAAAATACATAGTACATAGAACTGTACAATGCGGTTCGGGAAATACTTCTTCTATGTTACCTACATTTTTTACATATATCGAGAATGCTCAAAATCTTATATGCTCCCTAAATTTATGTAGTTTCCTTGAGCTGAAAATGAAAAGTGCTTGCTTTGAAACATATTTTTCTTAAAATGTTGTTTTATTTTATTTTTTATAATATTATTTTTCTATGTCTAAAACTGCTAATCAAATGTGAAATCTAATATTATTCCCTGGGGTTTTCTTTGGGATGATTTAATTGTTTAACTGGAACTTTTCTCCACACTTGTCAATGACAAGTTATTGAATGCAAATCAGGTGTCTAGATGATTCATTGTTGGTGAGAGTAAATGCGCATCATTTTCTCTGTAATGATTAATGCCAGTATTTTATAAAGTTCTGATATTAATAATAACGATGTCTATCAAATGAGATACTTAAACTATGTAGATTTTCATTGTCTAAAAGGAGATTTGATATTTTGAAGATAAGTGTTGAATTGCCAGCATAAAATAATTTCACAAGCGTAGTTTAACTGTCATAATACAAGTATGATCGACATAATTATCATATATATAATTGCTCATGAGACTAGTGAGTTATCCTGAATATATCATTTTTATAGTAACAATATCCACAGATCCTAACATCATAGCACAGTAGAGTATGTCCATATTGACTGCACTATATGAATTATCTAATTATAAATGATATTTTCCTCACATACCAATTACCATAAAGCGCAGAGAGCAGTTTTCCTGATTATGTGCTATGTCAGTTTATTATTATCATCATTATTATTACCATGAACTTTCAAATTGGCCTGGGTCTCAGTTTTATCAAAATATGTTAACTCCATCCAATGATAAAATTTGATATATTGTAAAATTGGCTTAACCAACCATGGCTGGTAATTGTAAGTGAAACCAATAACAATACTTAATAAATCTTTCATTTCAATCAAGCCATGCATAGTAGAATGCAAAGTCAGCAAAAAGGCAGTAAAACAGTGACAACAACAAGGACGATTCAAAAAGGTTGTTGCACCTCTATTTTGTTTTTAGATATTTAAGTCTATCAATTGGCGTTTTGAAAATTACTTTCTAGTATTAGAGGTGAAATTAGATTAGCAGATATCTGGGAATTGCAGTCAAGGAATTGATGCTGTAGTCTAGCACTATGGCAACTGTCCCAGAATATGCGTGAGGATGGAACATCAAATGTGAATTACCGAACAGCTCAACCAAATCCTCATAAAATAGGAAATATGTTAATATCCATTATGCTTTCTCTCCTGAAAAAAATATTTGGCTCAGCTCCAAGGGGATTCACATTTTAATTTTGATATCATGCATATAATTCTGGAACGGTTGCCACCTCTGAGTACAGTATCCTCTTTTAGTGTATAGATAGTTTTACCCTTTACTTTTGAAGTTGTAAATGTCATCTATTTCCCCATATAAATGATCATAACTTCTGCTGATATGAAATTAAGCAGAACTTCCCCCAAATATTGATGTGCTGTCAGTAAATGAAGAAAAGTAAGATTAACAAACTAAAAATTTTAGCAAAATCATATAATCCATTTAAAAGTTATTAAATTTTCATTTCCACCCAGTGATGGGCATCTTTGAGTTGCCAATGTGCCACTGCTGGGTAATGACATGGAAATATTCGAAATTTTGTAGATTCAGGGCCCCATAACATATAGGTTTGCGAGTAATTGCTAATCTGATAGCGATCGCAAGTCTATGGCAAATCATGTACTAAAGTTAGCAATTGATCGCAAAATCAAATAGCGATTAATCGCAAACCTTTAAATGTCTGATTTTCTGCATTTAAAGGTTGTCTTGCCCCCCCCCCCAAAAAAAAATATTTTCTAGTGGTAGTATACATAAAAACAATCTCCATTTTATAAACAGTACATGACATGAAAAAGGAGTTGATATTGCATTCTTAAAACTGATCGAGTCTCGTGAATGATTAAAAGAGGACTGGTACGAACACTATTTCACACAGCGAAACAAGGGGACAAACACGCAAAAGAACTCGCAAGCATACAGAGTCTAATTTGATTGCAAATGAGCCATTAATTTGCTTAAGCTTCATAACTAGTTATCCACGATCATGTCGGATGAAGATATTTTGTTTTAATTTTGTTCACTTAAACAATATATGCAAATTATATATTTTTTTTACTCAGATACCTTTTAATGAAAGCGAGATTTTTCTGACCCAGACCCAGTTTTTAAGCTGATTGGTGGTGGGACCGAGGGATCCTTTATAATAACCCTTGTTTTAAAGAGTGAATATGAAACTATCCACCTACCCTCAACTTACAACCACAAGGACAATCCCTGAAGAGGGGGTCAATTGCATTATTTTCCAATGAAATGGAACCAAATTATCAAGTGCCCTGATGTACTTGTATCAAACTTTTTTTCAACATGATGAATTTCCTGGTCGTATTTTGCCCCTGATATAGAGTCTCAAAGACCTCATTCTGTTGTTTAAAAAGATTCTACTGCACAAAATAATTTTATTTTGCCAGAAGTCCATACTTTTTATAAGGCAATGATATGATAGCTCTCGTTAAAACAGTGATTTTTAGAGCCACAACTCTGTTTTTTTAATCTTATTTTAGCCTTGATGTGATTAAATGGTTTCAATATAATGAGTAAAATTTTACTTGTGCAATGGACCTCACTATAAGAAGGTTCAACTGTACTCTTTCAATTGCTCATTCACTCAAAACATTTGCTGGTAGGTTCCAGAGAAATTGCATGTCTCAGTTTAGTAGTTTCTGCTTTATATTTGCATGCATGAATAATATTTTAGTCCTGATGTTGCTATTCTTCATATTTATTTTGCTATTTTTGCTCTTTGCCAAATGTATGTCTGCTACAACTGAAAATGCACAAAATTGGGATAGTTTAGATGTCAGTTTATAACATAGCCTTCTGTGAGGAGAGTGTAATGAGGGGACAGATATATAATTGTCTTATCCATATTCTTGGGCAGCTTTTATACATTCCATTTAAAATTACTGTAAAAGCCAATATTTTTGTATGTAGCACACATGTACTTTAGCGAATTCACTGAATTTCTGACCTTTTCACATATTAGCGAGTTGTTATTTTCTCATTTTGAAAGAAGATTGTACAAGAGCTTTGGGCAGGGAAATTTATTGCAAATTCTTTGTCAAAAAATTCGTGAAAATAAAACCCCATCGAAAATTTCAGCTCGTACACTACTGCTAAACTTATTCACACTCTCAACTTAGTGAGATAATCTCACTCAAACAATAAATTTTATACATGTATGTGCTGTATATGGAACAATTACATGACCTTTTTCTTTCTATGCTTCAGATTATCCTTTATCTTTATAGCTATGCATATTTCATTTTAGTACAGTGTATGAAATTAATATTCTGTCCTTGCACATATCAGTACCATATGGCTCTGCTCAATGTTGATTCACCCTTTTGCAAATAAATCCAGACAACTTTGAGCAAATATCTACTGAGTCAAATTTCCTCTTCATGAAATATTGATATCGATCGTCTTGAACACAAGACAATTTCTGTACAATTAACTGAAATGTAATTTCGATACGCATTTGTAGTACATTGTATATTGAAATCAGGCTAGCATGTATCATTATTGAAATATTTTATTTTATTTATTGCTGATGTACTTTAATTTTTTACTAGCTGTATGTCTGATTTTTTACTTTCAATTTATGCAAACATTTTTCTGGGTCAGACAAAGTCTTTTTAATGGGTTTTAAGGTGAAATTTTTGCTGGGTTTTATTTTCACTAATTTGTTACCAGGAACTTGCCATTCTTTCATTCTTTATTATGTGTATGAACTTGTGGACAATGATCTTGCTAGACATAAGAATATCAACCTGCCAAGATACATCTGAAATCCAGTGAATTTTCTTTAACAATATGAATGCATCTGAAAATATTGGCCTTTAAAGTTAACCAACCGTCCCACATGTCATTACAGCAGAATCACGAAACTGGAATCAACTTGACTCCAATTACTGGACTACAGTCAACTCTGCCTGAGTCGAACTTGTCTTAGCCTAAGTTGATGTGATTTTGTGGAACAAATCACACAAAACAGGTGTTATAAGCCTCTTGTAAGTCACATTTCTTTAAGTCGAACAGATTTGTGTGGTCCCAACAGATTCGACTTGGGCAGAGTTACCTGTATAGAAAAAACATGATTATTTTTTGCTCTTTTTTGCAAGCTAAAATGTTGGCTTTTACTGTATTATACCGAAAATTTGTTGAAAACCATTCTTAATTTGTTCTTGTTCTTTGTTCTATTTTTTCAATAGGTGGTCGGACGTGCAGAACGGTCACTCAGAGAGTAGGCAATACAATCACAACCTACAAGGACTGCTCCTAGGGAAACGATTTATGCGGAGGTGGGTTTTGATTGAAGTGAACGATCAGATCTTTAGATGGCAATAAACGAAAACTGTATTCTCCACTTCGAATGTAAAAAAAAAATTCATACTGAAACAACGAAATTTCTTTCTGGCCAGTGGATCATCAACAGTTATTCAATAGAAGCTACTTTCATTAGTGGAAATGAAATTGGTGACATAAGTTGATGGCACAATCAGAGGGTTTACCAAGCAAAGAAGTGGGCAATACAATCACAACCTACAAGGACTGCTCCTAGGGAAAGATTATGTGGAGGTGGGTTTTTGATCGAAGAGAACGATCAGAAATCATTCAATGGCAATAAACAAAAACTGTATTCTCCATTTCGACTTGGAAAACTGGTTAATTTCATACTGAGACAACGAAATTTCTTTCTGGCTAGTGGATGTCAACAATTATTAATCTACGAAGAGATGCTACTTTCATAAGTGGAAAATGATATCGGTGACAGACAGTGATGGCACAATTTGCGGGTTTACCAAAGCAATGGAGTGGGCAATACAATAACAACCTACGAGGACTGCTCCTAGGGAAACGATACTATAGAGATGGGATTTTGATCGAAGTGAACAATCTAGAAATCTTTTGATGGCCACAAACAAAAACTGTATTCTCCATTTCGAATGTCAAAAAGAGGTAAATTTCGTACTGAGACAACGAAATATCTTTCTGGCCAGTGGATCATCAACAATTATTTATCTATTAAGCTATTATGGTGGATGCAAGAACTTGTAATAATAGACGGGCCAACCAAACGAGATAAACCCTGGTATTTGATTCAGCTGGCCCATGTAACATAACAGATGATGGAATTTATTGTTGGGAACATACCAAACTTTCTACCCTCAGGATTTGAAATGCTATTATGGGATGCTATAATTGTCTTTAACATCTTGGGGAATTATGTCCTCATTCAATTACATTTCAAATACGTCGGGTGGAAGGTTTTGGTATATTCCTTCCCTTGCCAATCATCATCAACAAAATTGCGCTCTACTACATTGGTAGTTCAGTTAAGGACTCTGTGTTCTAAAAGCACCCCTCCGATAAAGTTATCATTTCCACCTGTGCTGGGCATCCTTGAATTGGCAACGTATAGCCAATTAGCATAATCTGTGATGTCATACATGGAGAACTCATCATGCACTTTGTATATAAATTTATTGAAAATGGATCAATATCATCTTTCAAATGATGAATCAGCACCGTTCTTTCTGGAATGCTTGCAGAAATGATGTGGCTATAATACATTTAACTGAAAAAACAAAAATTTGTCTACTTTTCTGGAAAAAGAGGAAAATGTGAAATTCTGTGTACAAAGTGAATGGAGAGTTCTCCATGTTGCCAGCCATTTTGTTCCTGTACGGTGCCAATTTGAGGAGCCCATGAGTGGTTTAAACCAAAACTTTGAAAATGCATAACTTTTGAATGGATAGTTGGATTTTGCTCAAATTTTCACAGTTTGACCACTGTATTTTTCTTCATCAACTGAGAGCACTCAAATGTCTGGGTGAAGTTCCCCTTTAAGATTTGAATCACCATAGATCTGAAGAAAATACCCCCTTATTGATAATAATAATATGGTACCTAGTATCAAGTGCAGTAGGGTATATGCATATTGATTGCGCTATATAAATGGACCTATTATTGGGGAAAGCAATCATAGTTTACATACATCCTAGTGAATTTTTAAAAAATGGTTCAGCTGTTTGTTGATCACGTTTTAATTTTCATCTTTATGCATTTTCTAAAAGGGTAGCAGGCATTTCTTCAGTGAAGGTCCAGTGACATATATGCCCCAATATTTTTAGTATTTATTCCTTAAAATGCAAGAGCATTTACTTTGCAGCTATGCTATGGGCGGATAATTAAATTATAATTGTAATGTGCAGTTGAGTATATCCATATAGAAAATGAGCAATATAGATCTACAAATTATTATTGTTATTATTATTAATATTATTACTATTATCATTACTGTTTTTGTAATTCTTCTTTGTCCAGTTGAGTGCTCAGTGATCTTTTTACCCCATTCTCATTTACACAATGGTTAGCCAGGAAAACACCTGTTTTTTTGTGTCCAGCCATATCAGATAACATTACAATTAAGATAGATGGGGAAACGGTCAGTGTGCCATATCAGACTGCCATATCAGACTGGGAATCAATAGTAAATTCCGGCTAACCACTTGGTAGATATGAATGGATACCCATTCGCTATATGGGTCGCAGAGGACTCAACTGGACTATGAACCATCTTATTGGATCAGGCCTTCAAGTGTCCATGAAATCAATAAGTATTTTGTCACCCTTCCCAAACAGATGGCAGAGGAAGCAGAAAATTATTTCATGGAAATGCAAAACAAATGATGGTCACTATGATTACAGAACTATAGAAAATTATGAAAAATCATGAGAACAAAGTAATTTACTCTGCGTAATTGCTTCCAATGGCATTGCAAGTTTTATTTTATGCCTCTGCCACCATCTGTCCGTCCGTCCGTCTGTCCGAGGCTCGTTATCGCGATAACTTCCGAACAGTTGAACTGATTTCAACCTAAATTTGCTCAAGTATGTAAGGTTGAACTGATTAAATGCTGAATTCAGGGGATCAAATGTCAAAGGTCGCAGGGTAAAAGAACTTGTGAAAAATCACCCAAAATAGCTTTTTACAGCGATAACTTCAGAATAAGTGAACCAATTTCTACCAAATCCAGCTCAATAATGTGTAAGCATGGGAAGATGAACTGATTAGATTTTTGGCTTATGGGATCAAAGGTAAAAAATTAAACTAACCCAAAATGTTTCTGATTTCTGATGGCATGGGACAAGCGTTAAAATTTTGTGATTGCGTGATGGCGGAGGCATAAATTGCGACTGGGCGCAGTCGAGGATTCATCTAGTTTCTAATTATAAAAATTTTGTAGGAACTAAAGCAACCAAAGTACTGCAATGTAATTTTGCTGTCACTATTGGGGAAAAGTAATGGGGAATGCTGAACTATATATTCTAAAATTTGGTGCGATTTCAACTGCTTTGAATTGTATCCTTCAAATCGATATTTTGCAAACACATGAATTTACATTTATCATTTATTTCTAAACATAGTCTGATCTGTCAATTGGTATTTTGTATTGGCCTCCTTTCACAGTCTCTAATTTAGCTTTACATTCTGAAAAAGACTACTGCCCATTGACAGTATATAAAGCATGTCCTACTTCATCTTGCTAGATTTCAAGCTAAGATGTCTTTTAGAGCATTTATATTCTGATATATTCAGTAATGTGCAATCTTTATAGTCTATACCTTTTCTTTCTGTCCATAATATTTTCTTTTGCGTCTTCTGCCATTTTGATTCTAATGAAATTTGCTGTGAAATCAAATGACAAAGAAATTGTAAACAAATAAATAAAGTCTCATTCAAGCCTTCACTATGACCCTAGCGGACAAATATGTGCTTCACTGCCATTAAGTAGACAGGTATGGCACTTGCACAGTGAGAAGGGACAAAGTAAACAACT
Organism: Temnopleurus reevesii; assembly: GCA_036244855.1. NCBI lineage: Eukaryota > Metazoa > Echinodermata > Echinoidea > Temnopleuroida > Temnopleuridae > Temnopleurus > Temnopleurus reevesii. Next base: position 27,835 of record BQKZ01001395.1, read on the forward strand.
TAATTCAAGGTTCACAATGACTATTATACTTGTTTCATAGCTTTACTTTAATTTAACTTGTTTTCTATTCTATATCGGGACGCGAATTGTCACGTGATATATTTATATATTTCAACATCAGTTAACACGCAATCCTAATTAATTGCCATCTTGTCATCATGATTAACCCTTTTCTTTAACCCAAGATTTACTTATATAGAATTTAATAATCGCATAACAAATGCACTTCCTAACCAACTTCAAGGTTTGTGTCAGGCACTTTATAGTGCATAAAGGAAGACGGTTATCACACGACCTGATAAGAGGGTAATGTCGCACTCTAATATTGCCTGGCGAAAATCATCTCACGGATTGAAAGTCGCCAAAAAACGCAACAACCAACCAACCAAAAGCTAGATACACACATAAGAAATTTCCATCCTCTCATTCTTCGTAGAAATGTCAATCAGTCTTCGTACAATTAATAGGGGAGTTACTCTCTTTTGTGTCCATGAACAGATGAAGTTATTGTTCAGGCCTGATGGAGTTGTTTACTTTGTCCCTTCTGTTCACAGTGAGGTTGTGCAAAATAGCACAGGAAAGGGATGCCTTTTTTTCAATGCAATTCAAAATAACATTTATTTTTTTCCTTCAACAACAAAAATAGATCAATGCTGTACAGTATGCTGTACAGTAGAGTAATTTAAACATAAATCATTGAGGTAAACAATTTGAAGGAAAAGGGCGCAGATCTGTTTGCTACAGCCATTGGGTATTAAAAAATTGTTTGGTTGCCCTTGCTATTGTTTTAGAGCATCGGTAGGTTGGAAAAGGGATGGGAAGTTTTGTTTGTCTTTGTTTTTCAAGCACAATTTACACATTTCATGGGGAAAATAAGACTTAGAAGGGAGTAAAAAGCAAAAAAAACCCTCTGAAAATGACTTTTCACGTTTCACTTCGCATGTTTATATATAGTTTTATAGAGATTTTTGTTAGTACTTTCAGCCAAGAGCAAATGAAAAAAAATTCAGATCGGGCTATTTGCTGATGGTCAGTCGATGGAGGACAACTAAACAATTTTGTTTACTTTCTGAAGGCTTTATTGGATGGGATTTTTGGTCCAATTTCTTTGTACTTCAATTTCTCAGTGAGTGTCACTTAGATGGTTTTATTATATTTGCCCTTTATTTGGGATTAACAATGTAATTAAGGGGGTGTTGCTCAAAATCAACTGCAAATGAACTGCAACTTTGCAAATTGTAACGCGCATTTTCATTCGCGCGTGGTGTGCGCATTTAACAAGACGCGCATGAAACGATTATTTTGATTGGCGCGTACCGATCAACTGCATTTACGATCAATTGCAACTTTTGAGTAACACCCCCTTAGTCTTTTCATGCTTTATTTATCCACAACCTAATTTGAATTTATTTGAAACCTCACATAAATAAATATATTTAAAACCTCACATTCAATATAATCATGCACATTCAATGAGATAAAAGTACTTGTTCTTCCAATGTGTGGTCTTAATCTTTTGTTGTAAAGTGCTTTATTTGCAAACTCTAATATTTTTGTAAATATTCCATAGGGGAGCTGGAAAAATATTTATTTTGATTGAATGAAAAAAATATATATATGAGTAATAAAGTTATTTGATAATGGAATTACATGACCTATATGAACTCTATTTTAAGTGTGTAGTACATGTATCTGTTTTGTGTGTGTATTTGTCAGTGTGTTTGTCTGTCTGCCTGTCCATATGTGGGTCTGTGTATACGTGTTTGGGTCTGTGTATACGTACGTGAGGAGAGGGAGTGAGGTGGGTGTATTCGCTTTTACAATTTGTGTTGTGTGTTTGAGTATATTTGCGTGTGCGTGCGTGCATGCCCATAAAAGAAATAATAATCAAACTAATTCTTGCAACAGTGGGCAAACATATTTTCTGAGCGACGGTCTTAAGCCCCGGTCACATAGGACCCCAGAAGCAACACGATTCACCCCGACTCGTTGTTCTGAGGCAGTT
>BQKZ01001395.1:32050-49120 GCA_036244855.1 Temnopleurus reevesii
GTGAAACATTGAAGGGTGACATGGATCTTGTGAATTCAAGCAAATGTGTCAGAGTCAAAAGGCCAAAGAGGTCAACTGATCTTTCATTTTTTATTTCCGTCTATAGACTTCATAAGATACCCGCTTCTGATATAGCTATGAAATAAAATGACTGAGATGTTCTCTATCTGCATGCCAGAGGTGTGGAGCTGATGTATTCAATTCCAAAAAGGTTCCAATCAAGATCTTTAGTGAGAATTGGATAAAATTGCGAACATTCAAAAAGTCCAGCGAGGTAAATAAAGCTAAAATCAGATAAATTTCATGACTTTGGCCGACATTTGGATTGTAATTTCAGGGAGAAAAATATAAGTGTGTCTATAATTTACATTTGCTGTATTATTTTTGCTTTTGATCCTTTTTTTTTTTTTAAGAATTGCATATTAGGAAATACAAATTCTTATTATAAACATTACAAAATGGAGTTGCGGAGATATTAAAAGAAGTGTCTTTTACATAATGGTATTATTCAACAGGAGCAAAAGAATTACATGAGCGAACTTTTTGATAGAAAAATAAGAAAACAAACGAGAATGTTATGAAAATTTAGATATTTTGAAAAAATGGCAACTGTTGACGTCAAATGTACACTTTTAACCATTCATCATATTCATACCATACCAATGTTATTAAATGTTACTTTTCCCCAAAAAAAATATGATTTCCTTACAACTATAATTATATGTGACAGGGACATGCAGACTCTCAATTTGCATGTTTACACTAAATTCAAAATTTGTATCTTTCAGTAGATATGATGGATTTTGGACCATAAACATATGGATGAAATGAACAATAGTAGTGCACCCATGATGTTATCAAATCGTCATGTCTGAAAATGTTAACTGAATGTTCAAATCATTAAACAATTCATAACTTCGTTATTGCCTGTCCGATTTTCTTTCATTTTGTTGTTCAGCTCACCATTTTTTTTCTACCACTGTTAGAGAATTATTATATTTGCTAGACCCTTCTTAAAATATAGGTTGTGCTATCTAGGATTCAGTATTTTTCTTAAACAATATGAGTAAATAGGGAGGGGTCAATTTGAAGCTATTGATTCCTGTGTTCCTTCATCTATCACAAATTGCTAAAATGGTCAAGAATCAAAGTAAAATTAAACCGTTTCAGCCGATGCAATGCTTATTATTCTAATTTTAGGAGTAACCTGAATTTTATAAGGTCACTGAGTTACCAGACGGTCACCAAAGTTGCTATCACAAAGCATCAAGCAAGGATTAACCTCTGCAGGGAGCTTCGGCAACTAGAGCATGATTGATATCATACTCTTAGACTTTTCTAAAAACATAAAAAGGGTCATTTAACAGTGTTTAAGCCGTATTTGCGATGACATGTAATTGTCCAAATGCATTTAACCCCCTCTTGTTTAATTGGATCATCAATTAGAAATAACAATTGGAAATACCTTTGTTTACTCTTGCTTGACGTTTAATGTCACGGTGGAGAAATCTGGTTGTTTGTGAAAGCCTCATCCAAATGTAAAAGTGCTACAGGATGGTCTCCTTACCAAGTTTCATTCTTATACCATTATCTCTTATAAATTATCCATTAGATATTTTAGCCATTTTATTCCTTAATATTATTATTAAAGATATAAAAGAAGCAGAAACCACAATAGATTTGAGGTCATTGATCTCTGAAATTGTTGAACTTTGACCTCCATGTACAAAAAAAACTGCCATCTATCTATAATCCGTTGGAGGACAAAGGGCAATATTCATCTAATTTTTTCCCCTCCTCGGCAGCTCTTAGTAATCTAGAGACATATATCTAGGGTAAAAGGCCATTAACCTCTGTGACCTTTGAACTTTGAAACCATTGCTTGAATTCACAATCACATCATCTTCATATGTTTCATTTCAATATCAACTCTGGATATCAGTCATTTTATCTCATAGTTATAACAGAAGCGGGTATCTTATGAAATCTAGAGAAGGAAATCAAAGTGAAAGATCACTTGACCTCTTTAGCGTTGCAAACTGCCTATACTAGACATAAATCTATTTGTATTTCGAAGTCATTGACCCCCGTGACCTTTGAACTTTGACCCATTTGCTTGAATTCACAGCTATATCATCCTCCAATGTTCAATTCTAATATCAATTCTAAATATCATGAAGAATTGCACAAAGTTTTATAGCATCTTTAGCATTGACATTAGCCTATAATCATAATGTTGTTATGGACGCAGATGAGAGAACATATCAATCATCTATATTTCATGATTATTAAAGTAGAAGATGCCACAACAAAGTTGAGATCATTGATCTGTGGAATCGTTGAACTTCGACCTTCATGTAAAAAAGACTGCTGTCTCTCTTCAATCTGTTGCAGGAAAAGCGCAATATTAATCTAAACTCTGTATTTTTTCTCCTCTGACAGATCTTAGTAATCTAGAGACAACAACCCAAGGGTAAAAGGTCATTGACCTCTGTGACCTTTGAACTTTGACACAATTGCTTGAATTCACAACCGCATCATCCTCCCATTTTTCATTTGAATATCAATTCTGGGTAGCATGATGAATTGTTATTGAGTTTAGCGTTATAACTAGCCTCCTAAACATAGATCTATTTGAATTTTGAGGTCATTGACCCCTGTGACCTTCGAACTTTGACCTCTGAATGTCAAAATTCTAGGGGCTGGTCTCTGTGTAGTAATACATACTAGCACCAAGTTTCAACTTCATACCACTATTCGTTCCAAAGATATGTGGGTATATACTCGGAATATAAAGTGCATTCGCCGTTGTATGGCGGCCATTTTGAATTTATGCAAATTACGCATTGATCCACAACTCCGATTTTGGTAAACTTTTGATATGTTTTTAGAGGGGCCATTTGCAATCAAATACACTTGGTTTGGAAACTTTTGCAATTTGTTTTGGGTTTGGCCATTTTTTGTCATAAAATGACTGGCCTATAAGTGGGACAAAAGTACGTGAATCGCAAGTGCAGCGTGCGCTTTTTACAAATCCTACTTACGACGCAAGAGAAAAGTAAGTGTTGCGCACGATAATCGTGCGCCATTTGGTGAGGGCGCATGGATAGTCACAATAAAAAAGGAACACAAAGATTCCACCTAAAAATAAAAATCTTTGAATAGAATCAACAAGAACAGTTTTCTAATGAACAGAACAGAACAGGAAAGTTGGGGAAAAATGGACAATTTCCCTTTTGTGGCCATCCTGTTGAAATGATGGACTTGCAGAAATCTGTTGTTGTTGGAATGAGAGAACGCCGTCCAAATTTAGCTTTTGATATTACATTATTATAAGAGCACGATGCACCTGCACATTTCTCTACATGTGTACTTCTGGGGGCACTGATCACTTTCTTCGTCTACGTGTGACGTACTTTACAAGTACGCAAGAAGTACTCACCACGCACTCTCGAAGCGCGTTTATTTCCCTATTGTTACAAGACGTACATTGGAAGTGAGTGCAAAGTACGATGATCTTGCTTGTAAAGTACGCTTCAACGCAGATTTTTTTTAATGTTTTGCCTGCGTTACACGCACGCCTAGCGCACTTACTCAGTACTTTTATCGTGCAACCTCTGAGCGTGCTCCCTGCGTCTTTTTTGGCGCAGAGTGGAAGTAGCAAAAAACTTGTCGACAAGTTTTCGGGCTGCGTGCTCTGCGTCGTGTCTGCAACCACCAAAAGACGCACTTCCGACGCACGTGCAACTCACCACTTCACCCATTTTAGGAAGCAGACCACACGCAGACCGCACGCACGCCCGGTTGTAAGAGAGGCTTTAGAATACTCAGTGTATATTGGGAGTTTAAAGATTTTGGAATCATTTGCTGCAATAGCGCCATCTATACTCGATATATCTTGTGGTAAAATCCTTGAAGTTAACGAAGCAGAGTATGGTGAAGAAAACCTTACCATCATAATTATTTTTTGTATTCACTTGTATATTAATGGCATATATTATTACTTTTATATGGGATATGTCTGCTCATCCATGTAACTTTTTCGAATATGATAATTTTCACAGACAAGCCAGACTCTCGTTACTTTAAAATTTTGTTACATAAGTCGGTTAAAAGTTATGCTGCTTTCAACATTAATTAAGCCATTCTTTTGGTTGCGTATGTTATACCCAGCACACGGTAAAAAAAAAAAAGGAAAAAAGAAGGAGTTTCTTATAGGGAGTAAACGATTGTTGCACTTGTGACCCCCCCCCCCCCCCCCCCCCCCCCCCCCCCCCCCCCCCCCTTATGAGTGTAAGGTTACTCACATCTACGAGTAGGGAGTAATTTCATTCCCCACAGTCTGGAGTAAATAAACACCCTTTGAATATGATATTGCACCTTTTTGTGGGTAGTTTAAACTTTGTTTGGATAGTTTCCCCTTTAAAAACTTGTCAATGTGTATTTAATTTATGAAATTTTGGAGTCAATTCGCGCCCACACTTTCAAAACAGCCTAATAAAATAAAAGGACTTTTAAAGTTGTTGCACCGACGATTTTTTTTTAAGTCTTGGCCTATATCACATCGCGCCTGAATTTACGGGGGTTTAATATTACTTTTATAACCCCTTCGTATTAAATTATCCCCTTTCAAATAATCGCTTTTATTTATATTAGTACTCCTTTAGGGTGTTCTTGGTGTGATAATACCTTATTTACTCCCCAAGAACAGCCTTTCCTTTTCGGGGTGTACAATGAGGTATAAGATATATCATGAGATATCTGCTTGATAAAAAAAAAATGATTGCTTGATATAAAAATCCTTACACTTCTATAATCTAGGAATAGATTTCATATTTCTGGAGGTCACCCTCAGATATTGCCCATGATCGAATGGCACAGTCCGCGATGTTTTGGCGCCTTTTTTCTCTCACAAAATAGATGCTGCACCGTCTGATCGCTTTTCCGCTCGACTAGCATTATTACATGCGTGGGCGTGCATGCATGAAGGATGCTCTGGAGAAAATAACGCCATTTACTCCGAACTCACTGTTAAGATACTTGTGACTTGCTTGAAATGTAAATACCTACTGCGTTTGTGTAGAAGATTAAAATCGATTGGGGTGGCGTGATTTTTTTCAAAGTGAACTCATCAAAATATTCGTTCTTTTGAGACGAATGGTGGAATAATACAGGAATACATCCCGGATATGATATGAAATGATTGTGAAGTTGTTGTGAGAATTTAATTGAAAGGATTCATACAAATTGGATTGCTGGGAAACAAGATGCCTTTCTCGGATTCGAAAACTATTCTAAGTGCTTTCTTCGTCGCCTCGCAGATTCTATGTTGGATAATCCAGACAGGTAACTTGCATGATTTTGTATTTACATCAGATTCAGGTATTTATTTAAGTAAACATTCTAATATAGTATAAGTTTTTTTTGTATATGAACTATGTCAATATGTGTTAAATTGATAAATGATAGTTATTTAGCGCCTTATATCTCCTTATAGCAGAAGTCTCAGAGCGCCCTACAATTAATGTAGTATTATTACACTGGCTTTAGCTCAGTGTACACCAACACATATGGCATTTCAATGAATAAACATTCCTGCCAGGTTCACCTCACCTGGGTTGAGTGCAACACAATGTGGATGAATATCTTGGCTGAGGGATATAACACCACAGGTGGGCTTTGTACCGTTGACCTTCTACTTGAACCCATTGACTAGGGATACCCGGTTCCAGTATTCAATTGGTTAAAAGAACAAAACAAACAAAAATACAGACAGAGCGAACAAAATTAGACATTATTCTATAAAGGTAAATTAATATAACAAAATATGAAAGATTATGACCTCTTATTACCGTGTTGTCAGTTTGTGTTCTGAGCTGAGTGTGTGAGGTATTTTTCATGTCGAGCCCCAGAAATACCGTGTTTTTTTTTCTTGATAATCATGTCGCATAATCGACTCCTTCCCGTTTGATCGGAATAGTTTAGCAAAGGTCGTTCATTCACGATGGATCTGGTCGCTGCTTTCAGCCGATGGACGTATTCAACCGAAATCAAACAAATATTCCGTATCAGTGAACCTTGGCGACACATTTCCCTCTACCCATCAAGAGGGACGGTACTCCAATGCAAATCATAGCTCAAAATAGCTCAAAAGGGCTAACGAAAGTTCTGCATGTCCTAATGTCCATCGCTCGATAAGAGCAGCTTCTCAACTCAGTCGGCAGAGAAGCCGGGTCAAGCCACAGAACTGTCCAATTTGTAACACTAGCTTTGTCAAATATCGAACCTCATAAAAGTATGTGTCCCGTTATGATATGTCTAATTTTCCATCTACATGTATTTCAGATAGATATGATAATTGCACCTGATAATAGAGTTGCCTACCCCAGTGCGATATTTGAACAGAAGACAGATTTCTAATCAAGGTGGAAAATAATTACGTCATACGGGACATCTATGATATGGAATCCCCCATCAACATGTAATTACTACATATTGTTTGAAGCCGTCAAAACAAAATTTGGGGGTTCCCCGATTGCATGGCGGTGAAAAAGCTCGGTAGGGTATGATAATTAGACTTTCCTTTTCTCATGCATTAATAGGAAACAACATTTGTGGAGCTAAATTCACTAACTCATCCGAATCATTAAGTTTCTGACGGAACATGACACTTAAATCGTTTTAGGTGTTTAATGAGACTCGTTTTACACATCGTTAACGCCCACACGCCCAAATAGTCCCACTACTACACACTTAGAAAAATGGAGCAAAATTGCACCTTGCAACCATGGGATTACCTTTTGGGTGCAATATTACTTTTTTTCACAATGATGCAATAATGTTCCTTTTCCTTAGTGTGCAAGATTTTACCAAATAATGTAAAAATGGTGGCAGCTGTGGGATTTGAACACCATCTCTGAACGGTCGTTTCAATCAAGGGCAGATTATTTACCGACTGAGCTATTCATCGGCTCTGATTGATCTAGGGCCACTGCGACATTAGACCTGTCGTTACTTTGACCTTTCACCGTAAATTATTTCTCATGGTTGACTTAGAACCCGTCTATTATTGTTTGAAAGCAGTGAGCAGCCCAGTTGGTAAATCGTCTGTCTTGGAATGAACCCATCCTTCATGGCGAGGGTTCGAACCCCACATGTATCTGTATATTTTGTAAAAATAGATGCTCCCAGTGTTGCATTACCTTTTACTCGTAAAGATGCCATGTTGAACCCTTTTTCTTAGTGTGTACGATGTATGTCCGAAAAATCATGCAACCCCTTCTCCAAATCTCTCTCCACCTTTCTCTCTCTCTCTCTCTCTCTCTCTCTCTCTCTCTCTCTCTCTCTCGGCACTATCTGGTAGTTATCCGGTATTTAGCCGGCGTTTACCCAGTGAACACCGTGGGATACCTGTCTGATATGGCTCTCGGCCTGTTTTCCCGTCAATTTATGTTGTCCATGATCTCCCTCCGTTTGTTCACTACCTGAGCTCGAATGAGGGTATTAGTCTAATTATGGCACATTGAATCTTTTCATGTCAAGCAATACTTCCAGTGCACACTTATAGGAATAAATGTGCAACAGTAGGAGCACATTTTGTGGTGCAATCTTGCACCTTTGTGGTAGGAAAAATGTATCCACAAAGGGCTTTCGTGTGAAATTTGTTCCCCCCTCCCACCACTCCAAGAAAATGATACCATTGTTGGTATCATTTTACTTTCTAAATTTTTACAATTTTGATTGTGAAAAGGGGGCGTCAAAACTGAATAAAAATTGACGTCAATTTTCTCCTTTTTTTCGAATGAGAACATGATGCCATTATTGGCATCATTTTTTTTTTAATTTTTAGATTTGTACAACTTTGATCGTGAAAAGAGGGCGTCAATACTCGATAAGAATTGACGTAATTTTTTTTTCCTTTTTTTCGAAAGAGAACTTTTTTTTTTTAATTTTTACAACTTTAATTGTGAAAAGGGGGCGTCAAAACTGGATAAAAATGGACGTCAATTTTTTCCTTTTGTTTGTTGAACACTTCTTCTGTATTATGGCCAACGTGTGAACATAGCTGAATTGAGCCGACGTCAAAGGAAGTTTAAAAAACTTGTTTCTCAGTTGAGTCATCGACATCTCTCTGATCCCCCTAGTCCCGAACAGTCCGGATGACGCAAAAATGGATCGCTTGAAGATACACTCTTAAAATTGTTGGGCAACAGTTTACCCCCAACACTGCATAGCCAATATTCTGTCCAAACAAGTCGTAAGTGTTTTTAGGGGGTGACGAAGTGACGGTAGCCGAAGGGTAATGTTGCATGAAACCAGTTATGATTTCATTGACATTCATTATCTTAATACCATTTAACCATTGTGCCCATATTGGTTACTATCTACCTTTGGAAAATTCCATGAAAGTGTCACGTCCGTTACTCATAATGAATACGTTTGAAACATATTCTAGGTTTTATCTGTGACGCATATATTATATTTCAAGGAACCTCATCAAGACATGCATTTTCTGTTAGTATAACTTTCTTGACAAAGCCATGAACCCCCCCCCCCCCCTCCTTGCCCCTAAAAAGAATGATAATTTCATTTTCATTTTTTCATTCCATCTTTATTTAACACTTTCATTTAAAAAAAAAAGACAGGAAGGGAATAACTTTTAGATTATATAAACATATTGTGAATCATAATATGAAAAAAATGATAATAAAGATGAAATATTAATGATAAAAAAGATAAAATAAAACTAAATATTTGTGTGGACAGCATGGTACCCAACATTCTAGGAGTGTTCAGGACTTGAACTATTGCAGTTGAAGTCACCGACAATCGTTAGTAAGGAGTTTATAATTAGCTGCTAAATGGTTATTTCTGGTTTGCCTGCCAAGGCGTGCTGACTTTGCGTATATAGCCCTCTCATATCGTCCAACGACAAAAATATTTTGCCAATTTTAGGAGAGAGTTTGAAACGGCAAACACGCGGTTTTCGATTCTGAGTTCATGTGATTTAGTTTCTGTGGATGGCGACAATTTTATGATAATTCCTGACTGTGAATATCCTTATACTTGGATTTTATAAATAGTGGATATATAATCAAGTTTGAGTAGGATTTATACGAAATGGATTTTAATATTCCGGAGGTACCTGACGTGTTTAACGAAAATCAAAAGCCTGGTAAGTTAACTTTACAAGCAAAAGTTTTCCTTTTTTTGTACACGTGATTATCAATTTTTTCAGAGGGTCAGTAATAGACGATTTCGGAACCTTATATGATTTTCTTATCATTTTCTGTACCCCCCCCCCCCACCATTTTACATTTTCCCACTTTTTCAGGAAAAAATGAAATAGATTCAGTCTTCAGAATGGAAATTGTTTATCATTCATTCATGTACTATATGCTATAATAAGCGTAAAGTGAAAAGATTAATCGCATTTGCCAGGAGAATGTTAAAAATGATAATAATGGATTATCTTATTTCTTTTTTCTTAACTAAAAGAGAAAAATTGTTTTGCTACTATGTGTTCCATTAAACATATTGATAAGATTGGCACATGTAGCATAATAAACGCAATGCTGTGTTTTATTGTGGTGTCTGATTTCCATATTATGGCAAAACAAATTCTTTGGTTGCCCTCCAGTGCCATGGTAAAATAAATTGCCTCAATCGTTCGAAAAAGACTTTTTTTTATTATTTTGTTTTTATTTTCCGAGCACAATTTACCTAATTTATGATAAAACATAAGACTTGGGAGGGATTAAAAGGTCAAAGAACATCTGAAAAATTACCCTTCAGATTTCAATTCACATGCTTATCTATGATTTTACAGAATTATTTCCATTTTATTAAAAAGCAAAAAAAGGGGGTTGAAGACGGGCCATTTTCAGATGGTCGGTACGTCGGTGGCGGACAATTTAACAATTTTGTCGGCCTAATGTCTGTTACTGAACGTAAAATGAAATCTGTGTTTTGAGCTAAATACATTAGGTAACCTAATAAACCAATTTTCGACAGATGTTGAAACTTTTTGCCTTCTCATGCCACGCACTTTGGGGCCGGTAATAAGGATGGGGTCGAAATTTTGAACGAACAGACCCATCTTCTACAAAGAAAAACAAAACAAAGCCTGTATGCTAAGTGAATAAAGGACATTTCATTGGTATGGCTGTGAGATTCTGTTGACAATTCGTTGACGGCTAACCCCCTCCCCAATATGCAGTTAAAATTTCTTACAGGGCGGTGGCACGATGATGAATATGTTCTATAAATACCTCAATGACTAACTGGTCATCTCACGTCCCAAGTAGCTTTTGTTTTCATTTTTCGCAATTTACAGCTCCAATTTAAGACATAAAAGGGATCTTAAATCCCTATATATTCCTTTTTCATCATCCCAAGTATATAAAGGGGATATTCACTCATACATTAATGTTCTCCCAATAGATGGAGATCGAACTGTGAAAATTTGAGAAAAAAATCCGACTATCCATTCAAAAGTTATGAATTTTCAAAGTTAAATTTTCACCTCTCATGGGCTCTTTAAACTTTCCATTCACTTTGTAAATATATTTGGCTCCTTTTAAAAGAAAGGTAGACGAAGAATAAAAAAAGATTCATCCCAAATGCATGCAGAATCAATATGTCCATTGTACTTGAAGAGAAAAGTAAAATTTGGTCTGCTTTTCTACAAAAAGAAAAAGATGTGAAATTCTGTATACAAAATGAATAGAGCGTTCTCCATGTTGGCAGCCATTTCATGCCTGGAGGTTGCCAATTCAAGGTCTGGAGCCCATGAGGAGTGAAAATCAAAACTTTGAAAGTCCATAACTTTTGAATGGATCAGCCGATTTTCCTCAAATGTTTACAGTTCGATCACATTAATGTAAAGGGTTGATTCCCCCTTCAAACTAGTGTCTCAACTGTCTCGACCTTACGTCACAACGTGTTATTGCCAAAACAAGGCCAATGCTAATCTGCTAATTACAAACTTCCGACTTCAGAACGTCTTTGATTCGATAATTGATAGAATCCTCGCAACTCATTTTGTTTGAAAATTTTCTGCGACCTTTATGAATATGCTGCTTATCATGTATATCTTTCCATGTTTTGTTGACTATTTTTTCTATTCTTTATTTCTTCTTCTTCTTCTTCTTCTTCTTCTTCTTCTTCTTCTTCTCCTCCTCCTCCTCCTCCTTCTTCTTCTTCTTCTTCTCTTCCTCCTCCTCCTTCCACTTTTCCTTCTTCTTCTCCTTCTTCCTCTCCTTCTCATTTTACTTTTCCTTCTTCTCCTTCTCATTCTTATTGTTACTTCTATTGTTACTGATTTCATAAAATACGAAGGTTGATGGAGCAAACTAATGTTTTAATAAGGCAATAGGTTTCATTTATTTGAAAAAATGATTGATCTAGATGATCAACAACCAAACAGGGTCCTTCGGTTGGAAAAGTTTTTCAACTTTTTACATTGTTTAATGTGAAAAATAAGACTTAGAAGGTTAGGACAATCAAAGGAATGTTTAGAAATCTTCTTTATATATTTGAATCATTTATAAATTCATAATCATTCAATCTTTAAAAAGAATAATCAGGACGGGTTATGATGCGCACTCCCAGGATTTGAAGACCTGGGGGCATGACCAAAATGACACTTTTATTCCCCGAACGAGATGAGGAGCAAAAATGAAATTTTGAGGAGAAAAAAAGATTACCTGCTCAAATTTGACACCCACGGTCAACTTTTGAGCTGATATGCAAAAATATAAATAAATATATATATAAGCTGAATTTAGATCAGCGGCCCCATCCCACTGCGGAGTTTACAAGCTACCCCTCCCCACTCCACCCATTATCCAAAAGGTAATCAGGTCATTTTTTCTTAATTTCCCACAAATTTTTCGCCCCTTTATCTCTGACCCTGGGGTGGCAGGCCATAAACAGGGTGCCATAAAATATCATCGCCCTCTCCCACGGTGCACGTGTAGAGGTTAAATGACAACTGAATGATATTTCCCTTTACTTGCATTACGTCATGGTTGTCACCTATTAATTTTTCTTCACAAATACATAAAAATAATTAGATATTCTTTAATAGCACGATATAAACTAGATCCGCAAAAGTAAGTCGATCGCTAATCCAATGCTCCTTTGTACTGCTATAGAAATCTGGGCAGCCCGCGATCGTGATGTTCGCACAGATCCATACATGACGTGCTGATCTATTGTCCTATGACACACTTGATTCTCAGAAAGTGTTTCTAATGTACTTGATATTCCTTTGTCTTCGACAGCGGGCGAGTTCTGCGAGGCCTACGTAGATGAAAGTGGCACCTACCACACCAGCTCGCACTGCCCCGGGCCCGAGGCCGTGGGAGAAGCCCTGAATAATGTCTACTGCTGCGGGGATTCGACCTACAAATACTGCTGTAGCGAACCACAGGGCTACTTTTTAGAACATTTCAAGTAAGTTTTTTTTTAATTACTTTTAAGCATTGATAAAATGTTTAAGAATGACAATATCAATAATCATAATACATGTATCTCAATATATAGCACACTTTCCATCCTATTAGATGCTCAACGCGCTCAGAGAAAATAACAGACAAAGGTCAATAATTCGAAATTTTGTTGTCATGATCCACCGCTAATATACACGATACAATCTATTTTGGTAAAATCATAGACCTAGTCGGAGGTGGTAGGTCAATGGTAAAATTAAGTCGAACGCCAATTCAATGGTCTTTAGTGATGCTATTTAAATCCAAACCGGCCTGTGATTGATGTGTCCGCACAGTTCAACACAAGGAGTATAGGATCTTTTGTCCCATAACCCACCTCATTTTACGGAACTAGTTTTTATTGTGTTATTCTGTATTAGTTATGTACTTTTACTTAAAAATGCAGAGACTCGCTGCAGAACAGCTATAGCTGATGCGAGTGTCTACATGTTGAAATGAAATAAATGAAATAATGAATTGGGTATTTTGTTTCAAGTGCGGAAGAGCATAACTTTTAACCACTTTTTCGAGTTTGCCGCAGATTGCACCCTTTGTGCACCCTTTCTTCTCAGTGTGTATAATATTTTAAACTATTTTTTTAAAGAATTCTGTCAAAGGACAATAGATCTGTACGCCGTGAATTGAAATGTACGGACACAACAATAACAAGCCGGTTCCTATTTGAATAGCATTATAAAGTAGCATTGAATTGATGTTCAACTTAATTTCACGGAAAAAAAGTTTATATCGGGTTATATAGGACTTTTGGATTATTCTGTGTTGCTTTTACACGCTGTGGACAAAATATAAATTTCAAATGTACAAGTTTTGCAGTGCGATAAGGTCTCGAAGTAAAAGTCAAAATCCTTGTTTCGCAAGATAATCTTTCGAAGAAAAATATGTTTCCCGTTGCCATGGTAATGAGACATAATCGGTTATATCTTGCAGGAAGTCATAAATTCATAATTATTACCCAATGACGTCAAAATGATGATGACATTTATAACTTTTGTTGAGCTTTTGAGGTTGGAATGGTTATGGCCATTTATCAGGAGTGTACATGGCCCGTAATAGATAGAAACTTAAACATAATTTGGAGTCAAAATTAACATGATTAATGTCACTTTTCAAGAGATTTCCTTTTTTGGGGGGGGGCAAAATATAATATGTAATAAGAGCATCACTTGAGAATAAGCCAAGTAAAAAAAAGCTTTGCGAATATTTAGTGAAAATAATTACATTTTTAAGATAAAGAATTGAGAGAGATTATTCGGGATTTTATTTTAAAAAAACATAGTGTACTATTTGAAATGAATATACAGGTCGATTTACTATATTAAGTGATTCTTATGGTTCGAAAGAGGTTCATCGTGGTGAAGAATAATTGATAATTGATTGGTCAATGGCAACAACCAATCACAGCACTAGGAACACACACCCGATCGCCCCGGGCCGCTCCCGAGGCAATATAAGGCGCGCGCAGCGTAGCCTGTCTTCAAATAGTTTGATAAAGGCTAGCAGTATATAGCAGCCGAAACGTCACTATACTAACGTTCTACGTTTGCACATCGTGAGACAACTGATTAACTTTCTTCAATTAAGTGATTCTTGCCAACAAAGAAATCCGGTTTGCATTACTTGTTGCTTTTTGTATAGAGTACGCAAAAAAATGGCATCTAGTAAATCCGCCTATGACTATTACTATTATATCATAGTTTGTCTCTGCTGGTCTTCCTTTCTTCATCTCCTTCTATATTCCATATTTCAAAATTATTATTTATGTATGACAGAACTAGAGAAGCCCACAGCCTATACAAACAAGCTTTTTAGTGGGTCTCTCCGTTTCCGCAAAATATACATTTTACGGTTTTCTTTTACTTTTATAACCAAAATTTTACATGAACGTATAATTTTTAAAACTTAATATTTTGAAGAAAAAAATAATTCCTATTATGTAATTATTCTTCGATTGTTATACTGTATGTATTTGTATTTTGTCGGAAATGAAACCAATTTGAAAAGAATGAAAATTAAATGAAATGAAAATGTAGCCTCACGCTTAAAGAGAAGGAAAAAAAAAGAAGGAAAAAAGTCTCTTCCAATAACAGGTCCCATAAGGTCAGGTGGCACGTTTGTTACACTGATCGCGCTCTCCCTGGCAACCGGTTATGAGCACGACGAAATCGTAGACCGCCCGCAGGGCAGGATGGCTGATATGATAGGCAAACTCGGTTTTTCATTCTTTTCCTCCATATTATGATAATAATAACAGAGAGGTTTAATAAGCGCATATTGCTGCCATTGCGTTTCAATACGTTCAAATGGTAAGAGATGAAAATCAGAAATAAAAGATGCAAGTAAATATTTACTCGTATAGTGATATTTAGCAAATATGTTTTCCTGGAGCAATAAAGTTTCAATTTGGTACCATTTGACTACATTTAAATGCTCTAATAAAGGAATTAAAAATCTTAATGTTGCCAATTTGAGAAAGAAATGGGATGATCCAATATTGGGTGTGGTATTGTGGATGATTTAAAGAAAAATGATATCGGATTGTATTCCAGAGTGACAGGGCAGCATGAGCAAAATTTTGACCGCTCTCACTAAAAAAAAAAGTAAGACATTTAGGGCACCGTGAGAGGTCTTTCTGAGCTGATCGGAGATTTCAAAGAGGTACATGCATCACCAAAATTTCATACATTTCTGCCTTTACCTCTAAAATGTATCAAATAAGGATTTCTTTTGTTGTCCTGTCATTTTCTCTGTTTACTAATATTAGCCCTCTTCTCCATCTATACCTCTCCACTCCAAAAATATGTCTATGATAATGGTGACGATCCAAGTATTTATAACGCTCATAATTATCATATGTTTTCATAAATTTTCATTTTGTACAATGAATGAATGAATCTTGTACATGCTGTGCAATGCCTTTGATAAATCACCAAGCACAATAATTCAGTCATCCATATAGCACTGTGAATATAACCTGCGAAAATCAGCTTTGATGAATAACCAAACAATTATATTTACATTCACTTGTCCATATAGCATTTTGAATATTAACAAACGAAAATAAAATGTTTGGCTCGGTATCATTCCCTTTAAATGGTAGACATCGAATCCCATATAAGACCGTCTGGCTCGTTCAATCTGGAACAAAGACGATTTCCAAAAGGGGTAAAGCAAGGGGTTGGATTCACCATTGATTAATCTATATTTCCATATCTCCCCCTCGAGTTAGCCTTCAATATACGATCAAAAAGACCTCGTTTGATATCAGAAATATACATGTCGTCTGTTTGGCGCCATAAGGGCGTTAACTCAATTTTTAGCGCGGTATGGAGTTACGATAGATCACCAAGCACTATATATATATTTGCATTCACTCATCCTTATCACACTGTGAATATAACCAGCGAAAATAATATCTTTGGCTCAGTATCTTTTGCTTTAAATGGAAAACTTCGTATCCCATATACATCAGCTACTATAAGACCGTCTGGCTTGCTCAATCTGGAATAAAGACGATTTCTATAAGAGGGGTAAAGCCAGGGGTTGGATTCGCCATTGATTAATCTATATTTCCATATCTACCCCCGAGTATAACCTTCAATATCCGAGGAGGAATGATTGCGAGGGATAGATCAAAGAATCTTCGTTTGATATCAGATATATTCATGTCGTCTGTTTGGCGCCAGAAGGACGTCAACTCAATTTTAGCAGTATGGTGTTATTGGCATCAGCTTATCATTTTGTTCCATTTTGCGCGTTTTTATGTTACACTCTAATTTACAGGGTTGCATAGTTATTTAACTCTACATCCATAAAAACCTACGGATATTTAAACTTATGACCGTTAACTTTCTGGGCGAGAAGGGCGTTAAGATGGGAGATCTGGGGGCATGCAGAAGAGCGCTAAAATCTACAAGTGGTGTTCAAACCCTGCTGGTTCTGTAAGTTTTACACAACCCCACAAAACTCTATATATATAGGGGGTTTAATTATACACGTCACGTCATACACTACTAAAATATTGATTAATAAGTAAATAAATAAAATAGTTTGGTGATATTATCTTGGAATAGCCAACCGTAGTTAACACCCTTCTTGCTCCAAACAAGCAATGTATCTTCGATTCATTTTGGAATCAGAAGATCTTTCGAGAGAGCACAATTTAAGAGGGGGATACAGTACAAAGAAGACTGCATGCTGTAGATTGTGGTGATTTTAGAAGGGAAAATGCAAATCAAATGTGTTTCCCTTATTTCCTCATATACATGTATATTGTACGTTTAGTGTTTAAAGGCATAGCAAACATCGGCGAGAAGCAATACAAAATTGAACAGATTCAGCAGGTGCAATGTACATTATTCGAGACATTTGGCCAAAACTGGAATCGTCTTCGAGATGGTTTTCCTCATCTTGCTTACGCGTCATCACTTCTTGCACCACCCTCCTAACATAGACGTATCACCGTTTTCGGCTATACTAGAGGGTGGCACAAAGATAGATAGGGCCCTTCCAGGGGCGGATCTAGCTTTTTTCCAAGGGGGGGGGTTGAGCCAACGAC
>BQKZ01001395.1:69033-93827 GCA_036244855.1 Temnopleurus reevesii
TTTATTTCATGGATTTTTTGTTCGCTCTAGATGTCTGATTTGGTTAATAATAACAATATGGACTATCTCTTTCGTGAGACACAACATTTATGGCCCTGAGTAGAGTCGTATTGCCCTCGTCTTCGACTCAGGCAATACAATTCTACTCAGGGCCATAAATGTTGTGTCTCCCTCAAGGCTAGTCTATATTGTATTATTATTGCATGCAAGAGGGGGATCATCAGTAACGTGACTGGTGATCCTATCTTGCATGCAATAATAAACCATATCGCGATTTGATTCTCATCAATTTGCCTTTTATTATTAGCAATATACTTTGTTTAAGCAAGAAAGGTTATCTTCAAAGGTCGATTCACTTCTTTGCGTTTTTAGGCTGCGTCAGCTCAGAGTTTTTTTTTAATAGAAAAGGTTCCCTGAGTGCACAAATATGCGGATTAGACGGAAGACCGACGTTCGGATTGAAGCGCATGCCACCGCAGGCTAAAACGCAAAGGTGTTCACATCCAAGAGCCAAAAAAAAATCTTTCCTGAACGCTTTATAATAAAGAGACAAACACATATAACTTTTCAAATTGTTCTTCCAACACTACATGTTTTTAATACTGTCGAATCAAGCTCGACAATGTAAGATATTCCTACAAAATAGGACAATCCAAGACTTTAGATCCATCCATCAATTCAAAAAATTTATCGCAAACTTCATAAGAGGCATATAAACAAAAACAAAAGGATAATAACAAAATCATACATCTGATTGTGAGTAATACATTGCATTTTAATAAGAGACTTGAATTCCTATGGGATGATAATGTCATCTATTTGAGAGAAAAGTTGATTTTAACTATTCAATAAGTTAACAACAAATTAACAGCAATCAATAAGTAAGAATGCAATAATTCAAATTGGGGGTCAAATGCATGTGTTTTCTCTATCTGGATGCAAATACATAATAAATAGAGACGATATCAATTGTAAATCAACATTCCATGGTTATGGAACAGATAATCACACAAAGCTCAACATGATAGGCATGTAACAGAGCTACCAACATTTAACAGCAACAACCAGGGAGATTGTGGAAGAAATCCAGTAGATGTCTATAAAATGCACACAACCTAATGGCATCAATGTTTCCATAATCCAGGAGATTGCTCAAAAACATGCATTTATTGTGGCCCATTTCCAGGAGTCTCCTGCGGAATCCAGGAGACTTGGCAGCCCTGATGTAATGTCTGTGTAATTACAGAACATTGTAATGATGTATAGACAGAATAGTTTTTTTTGCCATAATCTAACATAATTAATACCTAATTTGCAATACAAAAGTGTAGCAATGCATTCAAAAATACATTTCAAACGTGAAATAAAATCGAAGTGGCATCTTGTATACTCTGCATTGATATGTGAACAAAATACCTTAAATATTCGAATGAAGTTTGGGGCATTTGTGGCTTTTTAATCAAAATAAAATAAATCATACAATATCAAATAAAATAGCAGATGCTAAATTGTGTCTAGAAAAAACAGGAATTGTATATCTCTTTCTAAACACTAGTTAAAGGGAGTTGAGTGACTCACCACTGATCGAATACAACATAACATGAATGTAATGAGCCCATTAAAAATCTAATCTTAATGAAAATACTCTGAAATTCACAACATTTTAAACATTTTTTTCTCTCGGTATAGCTAATTTTATTCTTTCTGTACACAGTACTGTACATATATGTGTGATTGTTACAAAATTTATCTACATTTCTTCTATCTCTTTTTTTGTACACATATGCAATGAACACTTTTTTTTCCATAAAAAAAACTTCAACGTGTGCTTTGGATAACGCCTTAATTCCAGTTACCTCATATTGCATTGGAATAAAGGAAACCCTCTCCAAAGAGCTATAGATATGGTTTCTTAAAATTTCTGAAAAAAACACATCAAGTCATTGGTTAATAAAGAATCTCGCAAATGGATTGGGGTTTTGTAATTATTTGGGAACTGGACAAAGGTGGCTAAAATCGACTGGGATTCTACTATTCTGTTTTATCTCTCTGTATACATCTGAGTTTGCTTAAATCAAAATTTTCAATATCTCACTTTTGTGGACAAAAGAGACTCCTTGCTGCAAGTGTACAGTCTCATACCAATTCACATCAACAAAGCTAATTATATTGTTCTTTCTCAAATAAAATTTCAAAAAACTGTATTAAACACAAATAGAATGGTCTGCATTGAATACAAGTACTTCATCAAAGTAGGCATAATTAATCTTCCAACACAAAATGTCAAAAAGAAATCAACAAGAAACTCTGGGGTTGTTTTGTACATTGTTAACTTATGTGTTCTTGAATAAATAAAAAACTAAATTATAAAAAAAACCAAGAAACTCTGGGGTATTTTTTTTTGACTAATTGTGAGAAACATCTTAATCTATTTTCATCAATGCTCACATCAGACATTTTGTAAAAAAAAATGTTCTTTCTTGTGGGGAGCTAAATTTGTACAAATGATGTGGGTGTTTTCCTTTAACATTTTGATTATCACATTATATCACTCTGATATTAGTTAAAAACAGGTATCAATCAGATAAAAGCAGAAAAAACCAAAAAAAAAAAAAACATGATACATGAATCAATAAGAATTTTGGACCTGTTGCTTGCAATGGTTTTTCTTATTTCCTCACTTAATCGGAAAAGCTTTTTGTGACACAGATTAAGTTTTAAATTCATTTATATGTCTGGAAATGCCACACGTAGGCAAAAACAGATTTGCCAGCAGATTGCTAAGAACACGAGCCACAAACCACTGAAGGTGGAGAAATGGTGATTATTGAACGATCTGCCAGTGTAATAGCAGACAGCCTCTTACAAGAGATTTAACTATATAGAGATCATAAACAGCTTTTGAAAGAGGGGCCATTCTGAAAAGTTGTTGCAATTTTTTCATGCGATGTCGATGTTAAGTAGACATCTTCCTTTACAGTCCTTCATGAAGATCAAATCAGATGTGTTTAAGTTTTGAACTATCAATGAAATATTGCTCTCTTGTCTAAAAATTGGATTATTTGTGTTGTTTTTTTGTAGCTTTGAAGCATATGACACACTAAATTCTACCAGAATAACATGGGCAAATACACCATGAAATTTTCAGGTTGTCATATTGAAACATGCCATCATATTTGAAAAATACTAGGTGGGACACCATCTACTTCCCCATTTCTTTATTAAACCATAATTTCCAGTTTAAAAAATTTGCACTGACCTAATGCAATCACCAAGAGTTCCCTTATTGATGTGTTTGTTAGTTGGAAGTTGTCTCTTTCTTGACAGCAGTATTGCACCAAAACTTTGCTATCAAAGGAAAGAGCATCACAGAAACATCCTGCCAAACTTCCAAACTTGAGAAAGGTGAACTTGGCATACATCACAAGTTTTAGACTACTACGTCATTACTGAACAAAAAGGTGATAAAATAGAGAAAGTACCCTAAACTCGAGCTCATCAGGGGCCAGTTGCATTAAACAGTATTCCAAGATAAATAAAGAGAACTGCCAAAACTGATTATCCAATAAGGAGAAAGATACGAGCACAACCATGCATTAAAGTGACTTTGATGTAACCTACCAATATGTTAGTATGAATTCAGAATATATCATCAACAAAGTAACAGCATTACGAATAGCTAGTTAGAAAGATGTAAATAGAATGAAAATAAAACCATGCTTAATACATGTACGAGCTTCTAAGCCAGGTAACGCTAGTAAAACTTTGTAGGCACCAAAAATGTCTTTCTTTCTACAAGAATGATTATTTACACGAGACATCCGAACAGCATATATATAGATCATCCTTAAAACGGAAGGCAACACAATGCAATAAGTTAGGAGATGAATAAAGAGGATCACAAGAAAAATGATTCTATTTGCAAAGCCTGCTTATCGTCACCACCAGACATCATAAATATTCCACACAAGGATATTTTAGTCTACTGAAAACAGGGGTAGGAATAGGTTATTGCAAAAAGGATCGCACGCAAAAATATGTTAGCATAGTGACGTATTCTATTTACAATATTTAGGATGGATTCTGTGAAAACTTTTTACAGAGTATAAAAAATTTCTTACAATCGCACATACCTCAATATCATTCACTCTAAAGCAACATTCGAATAATCTATTGGCAATAGCTCACATTTTTTTTTTCATAACTTGGTTAAGAAGGCATATTGATGTTACATATTTTTTGTATTTTACTTTTCAATATATAGATTAGACGAACTAGAACTCAATTTTCACAAATCTGCTGTAACACATGTTTAACCCTATAAGCTCTGGGGCCTGTAACATAAAAGAGATGCAATTAATCTTGCAATTAATTGCATCTCTTTGTTACACATTTTGCCATAGACTTACGATAAATATTTATTGTAAGTTTAATTGCATCTTTTATGTTACAGGCCCCTGGGATACTTCCTAATAAGCCCCTCTCAGACTGTGAAATAGATAAAAAAATAAATACCCCAGCCTGATTTGGGGTGAACCTAGCTATTGTGCATTGCTTAATCATGACAGATTGATACTTTGAACCTCAATGTAGTATAATTCTATGAACTTATGGTATTGCCATATAACATGGGGTATATGGTGCACCTGCCTAAACTTCGAAACAGACATATTTTTTTTTACTTGCAAAGCTTCCCCTACGCTTAGTTCGAATACCTCAACATGAAGGATACCTATCAAAGTGTTATCTGCAAAAGAGTGCCCATTATGATCCAGGAGGATGCAATATTTTGGCATTCATGAGGAACCCCTAGTTTACAAGGAATTTTTGTTTTTTTAATTTTGCAACCTGGGTTGTGCTTCATAAACAGAGCTGCCAACCAAAATCCGTATTTTCCTTCCCTTTCGTTTTCTTATGGAGTACTTCATTATATGGCCATCAGTAATTAAGTTAGACATTGTTATGTCCACAATACCATGTTTTTGTCTCCTTGAATCAATGGTATCAGCTGCAAAGCATCTGGAAGCTATTTATAAGATCGAGAGGTATGACATTTTATTACAGCAAAACATTCATTTGATTCACACCTTAAATCAATAAACAGTTTATGCCGGTGGATGATAAAGCGTTTTCATGGAGAAACAGGTGTGTTGGATTATATTCTTCTTCTCTTGTAAATTGATCTTGAATATCTATTCATTTGAACACTCCCTTGCTATGTGTAATAGAATTGAAATGTGGAAAGGAATCCGTACTGGTTGGCAGCTCTGCATAAAGCTACGCACGACTCTACGCAAGACTGGTGACCCTTTCCTGCACTCAATGATAACTCCTGTTGCTAAATTGCACCTGATAAATGATCACCACTCTTTTGTAGTGGTCATGCCTACCTCTACTCTCATAAAGCAAAGAGTATATCCAGAGCTGCCAACCAAAATCCGTATTTTCCTTCCCTTTCGTTTTCTTATGGAGTACTTTATTATATGGCCATCAGTAATTAAGTGATACATTGTTATGTCCACAATACCACCTCTTTGTACCCTTGAATCAATGGTATCAGCTGGAAAGCATCTGGAACCTATTTATAAGATCGAGAGGTATGACATTTTGTAACAGCAAAACATTCATTTGATTCATACCCTAAATCAATAAAAAGTTTATGCCGGTGTATGATAAAGCGTTTTCGCGGAGAAACAGGTGTGTTGGATTATATTCTTCTGCTCTTGTAAATTGATCTTGAATATCTATTCATTTTAACACTCCCTTGCTATGTGTACTAGAGTTGAAATGTGGAAAGGAATCCGTACTGGTTGGCAGCTCTGTATATCTTATTCTACAAAGAACTGGTGACCCTTTCTAAGGTGCATTTCAGGGATAGGTGTAATCATTAAGTGCAGGAAAGAGTCACCATTAGTTCGTAGAGTCATACGAAGATCTATGCACAGCTTTATGAAACACAACCCAAGATCCAGAGCAAAAACCAACACGAATGCACATAGGACCTGAGCCCACAGGAAGACAAGCAAAAACCTGACCACTGCAAGTAGGACAATCATCTTTAACCACAAATCATCATTTGGTATAAAATACACGACAGGAATCATACGGATATTAGGCACACCAAAATATGCAGAAATATCCCACTTACATATACTAGAGAAATCTTATTTTTTTGTAAGTATCAAAGGAGTCTACACATTTTATACAACAGAAGATGAATTTAAATTGTGGAGACAAGTGTGTAATAGCAAAGAAAGGATAAGAATTATGAATAAAATGATGGGGTAGAGAAAATAGACTGTTTATGCTAAACGTCACAGTTGGCTATTTTAGAAAACAATACACAGAGAGACCCTCGAAGAATATGAATTAAATAAATGACATCAATGGATATTCTTATTAGAGAACTCACCAGGAGCTTTGACATCATTATTCTTTTAGCCAATGATTAGAGAGGAAAATTTTGAGTTGCCTACACCGCAAACAGAGAAGCACTAGAATTCAACACCACAGATGTTCATTTGTTTTCTTGCATGCTACCTGTAATTTGTAATGACACCAATGGGTGTGGGTGTTAACACTAGATTTCAACTCCATAAATCCCAATTCAGATGCTTGTAACATAAAGAGATACTATCAATTTCACATTCAATTGCATCTCTATGATTCACAATTTGCCATAGACTGAATTGCATCTTAATGTTACAGGCCCCTGATTGGTGCTAAATAAGTAAAACCTGATATTTGCATTGTGAAACATCAAAGGATGTAAATGTATACACTGCCTACTAACACTGTAAGTTCAATACAAGCTTAGTGCTATCCATCAAAATATCTAGACATTTTGTGGTGTAAACTCTTGTTGGAGAATTGAGCCCCTTTTATAAATTTATCTATTCGTTTAAATAGATTCTTGCTTGTTAACTTGCAGAAACTACTCTGAATTTACTAACCCTTAGCACAATGACGGGAAGTAAATGAATGAACACAGAATTACTATAGAATTCTGTAGAACACAATGGAATTGATGTCAAACAAGATATCAAACAGGGAACAAAGAGCGAATGGGGCTGTGTGATCACAACACACAAAAAATAACAGACACGAAATATGGAGTGTGAAGTAGAGAAACTTAATTAGAAAAGGGGTATGGGAATTATTATATATTCAAGAGGTAAGAGACTTTGATTTAACTTCCCGAATTACACCCTCGATCTATATAACACTCATGTTATTGAGACTTTTGTTTTAAATTGAATGACCTAACCCTACTACATCCCCAGAATACACTTCTTATTTTCAAGTGAATACCCTAACCCTCAGATATACAAGAATCAGGTTGTGTATCTGGGGAAAGATCCATATAACACTCATGTGGTGAAATTTGTTCAAATTGAATTCCCTAACCCTCGGATACGCAACAATCAATCTATATCACATTCATGTTATTGAGACTTTTGTTTTAAATTGAACGCCCGAACTCTAGGATACCCTCAGATATCACTTCTTATTTTAAATTGAATGCCTTAACCCTTGGCTACACAACAATCAATGGACAACATCACAATGTAGTTCAAAGAAATCAAGGAAGTCCATCCACCTATTTTCAATCTAAATGTATTGCCATTACTTTGTTCCATTCACAAAATGAATTTGTAGAAAAGAGAAAGAGGGAAGGGAGCAGAAAAGGTAAGTGAGAGAACAACAGGTTCAAAGAAAAGGACAGAAAAGGAGAAAGGGAGAATATAAGAAGGAAAACAAAGGAGAAGGAGAGAAGGAGCAGAAAATAGAGAGAGAAACATAGACAGTGACACAGAAAGGTAGAGAGATGTGAAAGGGAGGAATAGTAAGAGAGAGAAAGAGGAGAGAGAAGAGAGAAAATAAATAGAAAAAATAGATAAACAAAGCCAAATACAATACCATAGAGAGGAGTAAAGAGCAGGAAAAAAAGAAGAAAAATGAGGAGAGAAAAGGAAGCATAGAGAGCGGAAAATAGAACACAAGAGGAAGGAAAGAAGGAGAAGAAAAAACAGTGGGACAAAAAGAAAGAAAAAGAAAGAAAAAGAAAAAAGAAGCAACAAGGGAGGACAGAGAAGCAAAGGAGACACAGAACATTAGAAATCAGGATTATATGATGAGGTTGTACGGTTTCACACAACAACGACGACGGCGTTAAACGACCAGGAGAAACAAACGGCGGCGGTAGCAGAACGTTGGCGTTTCATCATGAGTACAGCCAGGGGTGCTGGAGGCTCTGTTTGGCCGTGGCACGTTTGGCGGGGTCAAACTCCAGCATTGGATGCAGGAAACTGGCGAACTCTTCGGCCTCGTCGCGCGGCCACTCGTACTTCTCCGTGAGGACGTTGTAGAGGGACCAGGGCTTGAGCTTGGAGATGTTGCGTAGCTCACCTGTATGAAGCAATCAGAGAGAAATGTTACATAATATCATAGCTGCCAACATGAGACATTGGAAATTAGTAACAATCCTTCCACAAATTAGTAATCTTCACATATCATACATTGAAATGTATGGTAATTATGTTGTGAAAATTAGTAATCTCTTGTGAATTTTACTCAAAAACATTACAAATTTATGCCCAAAATTAGTAATAATTACAAAGAAATTAGTAACAGTTGGCAACTATGTAATATGAAGAGATTTCCAGATAATTCAGTAATTTCTTCAACAACTGACGGTGCAAAGAGTCTTTGTTGCTTTGCTTTGCTTCCAATAAACATTTGGTTTGGTTGTTTGGCTATTCACATTCTAATTCCTAATCAAATGAATTCATCAAATGATAATGGTTTTCCTGGTTATTGTATATACATAATACAAAGAATATCAAGAACAAACCTTTCTTGTTGAAGAATTCTCTTGAGTACTTTCCACTGAGAGCAATGTGCTTGGGTATATGACCAACCAGCTCAATGATATGGGCTATGTGATCTGCAGAATCATAAATACAGGAATAAGCATAAATTGATAAACCAATTCTTGACATTTTTACATTAAAATTAATCACTTTTATTCCTCGACTGGCATTTTCCATTTTATCTATATCCAATGAAATACAACCAAATTAAGTCTTCATTGTCACTTTTAGATTTTCTTTTTTCTTCTTTGGCCTATACATGTACTTGATACATTTTTCAGAGAATTGCATAAAAAAATCTTTCGAACCAAAACATCAAATGCTTTCAACTTCCCTGAAAATAATCGATCCACCTTTCTCACCAGACACTCTTTTATCATTATATAACATCAAACTAGAGATAACAAAAAAAAATTGTATGGAAACATGTGACCAAAAGTTGCCAATGTGCATGATATCATTGCAATATTCATCCTATTATTTTGGACAAGTACAAGCCAATCCTAAAAGACTGATAAGTAATTTCATCCACTCATTTAAAACATACTTAAGTTATGAATACGTGGAAAAACAATTTGACAAAAAGATATTGAAAAATAATATGTTGTAATTATTGTACAAATTTCTGAACGTGTTATGTTGAATTTAAGTATCAGTACGGAACGTATAACCTTATTTACATATTTTGTTTGACCTGATTTATTCAGGCAGTAGTTTAAGTGTGTATACATATATACCGAATTGTAACCTTATTTTTGTTTTTGAAATTGTTGATTGATTCATTCAATGAGTTGTTTAATGTTTTTTATCAAATAAAATCCTCGAATGAGGCAAAGAGAAAAAAAAATCCTATTAAATTGTCTGATATGCATCAAAATTTTTGAAATCTATAACCGGTAGTCAGATTATTTTTCAATTAATCAAAGCAAGATTTTTCAGGCCCAGACCCAACAAAGTGTCGTAGAACCATGCGTCATGGAAAGAAATGATGATCTCACCTTCGTCCCTAGAGTAGTTCTCCCCAGAGTGAGGCTCAAACAGGTAGTCTCCGCACGCCAACTCAAACGCCTGCAAAGAGAGAAGATCACAGAGGCCAATTACTTAACCCATTCAATCACATCTATGCACAGCTTTATGAAACACAACCCAAGATCCAGAGCAAAAACCAATACGAATGCACATAGGACCTGAGCCCACAGGAAGACAAGCAAAAACCTGACCACTGCAAGTAGGACAATCATCTTTAACCACAAATCTTCATTTGGTATAGAATACACGACAGGAATCATACAGATATTAGGCACAGGTAGTCTCCACACGCCAACTCAAACGCCTGCAAAGAGAGAAGATCACAGAGTGCAATCACTTAACCCATTCAATCACTATTCCTTTCATAAATTGGCAACACTAGATTTTAACTCTCTTTTTAAAACACAATTAACTATGACAGGGAATACTTTTCCTGGTACTGCATCGCAATTTGCAATGCCTTTTAGCATGACTGCTATACAAAAGATGTTTTTTGTAGCAACTTTTCACATAAAACTGTATAGTAAGGTGTTGAAAAAGTTTCCTCAATGTCTAAAACTGCTAATCAAATGGGAAAAGAAAAATTATTCCCTGTATAATATTCCATAATTGGATTTCTATCGCGAAAAAGCGTGTTAAAAGGTGATTTCTGCACATGGTGATTTCTTCACATAAGTTGTGTTGCCAATTTAAGAATTTATTTTCATTTTACTGCGATAAACATCAAATGGTGACACAATAGTAATGGTGCAGTTTTGGGTAGATTATTGTTCTCTTTCTGCTGATGCATTTAGCACTCTACATCAAAAGTTTTTTTTAACCTACCTACCTACCTACCAGGTCGGCTAAACTGCCGAGACCTAGTATGGATCCTCCAGTTACTCCTGTCCATCATGATATTTTTTAGTTCGTCTTTGCCAACTGCTCCAGCGTCTGCTTTTAAAGTGTCAACATAGGTCTTGTGCTTTCTGCCATGTCCCCTTCACCAATGCAGTGGTTCCCATAGAATGAGGCCACTTGCAGCCAACTCTGGATGTCGATAGCAGTGTCCAGCAAGTTGCATCCTTCTTCTTGCAACTTTGTCTACAACTTTGGGTAGATTTTTTTAAACTAACACACAAAATGTGTTTAACAGTTGTGGAAGGCATAAGCTTTTTTGTTATATTTGTTTTAAATCTCAATGGTCAGGTCCAAAATGATTTATGGATATCATACATAAGGTTGTAAATTAAGTTATGAAAAAATTAGAAGCTCTTTACTTTCACTAAAGTCAGCCACTCATATGCCCCACTTTCTATTTACCATACAAGCTGTATTCCATATATCCGCCGCCGTGTCATAGCCTGCTCCTACTACCACTTCTAAATCGCAGTAATATCACTAAAGTTAGCCAATTTACAAAGATACCCTCTTCCCTTAACCAATTGACCACAGGAGCCGGTAGTCCCAGCACAAAGTATATGGGAACTGCATAATTCAATAGTTGACGAGTTAAATTTACTTACCATACAAGCTGTACTCCATATATCAGCGGCCGTGTCATAGCCTGCTCCTATATACTTCTAGAGCTCTATACTTTCACTAACATCAGCCATTTCACCTAGATACCCTCTTCCCCTCACCAATTGACCACAGGAGCCGGTAGTCCCAGCACAGAGTCTATGGGAATCGCATAATTCAATAGTCAACAGGTTAAATTTACTTACCATACAAGCTGTACTCCATATATCAGCGGCCGTGTCATAGCCTGCTCCTATTAACCCCTTTAAGTCGCAGTACGTTTACTAACGTCAGCCATGTTACCTAGATACCCTGTTCCCTAAACCAATTGACCACAGGAGCCGGTAGTCCCAGCACAGAGTCTATGAGAATTATAGAATTCAGCAGTCAACGGGTCAAATTTACTTACCATGCAAGCTGTACTCCATATATCAGCGGCCGTGTCGTAGCCTGCTCCTATTAACACATCTAGAGCTCTATACTTTCACTACCATTTACCAATTTACCAAGATACCCTGTTCCCTTATGGGAATCGCATAATTCAATAGTTGACGAGTCAAATTTACTTACCATACAAGCTGTACTCCATATATCTGCCGCCGTGTCGTAGCCTGCTCCTATTAACACTTCTAGAGCTCGGTACTGTCGTGTTTGGATGTCCTCAGTAAAGTGATGGTGCTGCACAGAATGATAAATAAAATACATTTTTTTGTCTTTGTCCAATAATTATATGGTTATCATGGCCTTTATCTATGATATGTGTGACCAAAAATGCTGACTGTATTTATATATTTTTTTTTTTACAAAATCTTATATTGATGAAAGAAGGATTGCATGTTGTCTATATATATTGTTGCAGGGAATAATTCAGGTCTTCACATTTGATTGGCAGTTTTAGACATTGAAGAAACTTGTCCAATTCTTAATCATCCAGTCCTATGTGAAAATGTTGCTACACAAAATATAGTTTGTATAGCAATCCTGCCAAAACGCATGGCAAATTGTGATGTGATACCAGGGAAATTACTCCCTTTTGTGTGTACAGTCAAACCTGTCTACAGAGGCCACCCCAAGGGCAACAGAAAAAGTGGCCACTGTAGACAGGTCACCTCTATAAACAGGTTCTTTAACATGCATTTCACCTGGAGGGATTAAATTTAAGTGGCCACTATAGGCAGGTGGTCACTATAGACAGTGGCCACTATAGAAAGGTTTGACTGTATATATATTGTGCTCAGTATTCATGAAGAGTAACTAAATTGCGGACAACTTGACCTAGGACTCATCATAGCTGGTCATCATGTCACGGATCATTGAACAAGGATTTTGAATAGATGTAGAATAGAAGCTAATAGACCTTGAATGAATATTTAACTTTATATCCTACTCATAAGATTGTATCAATTGTCATTGGTCAAGGAGCAGTCAAGTGATTAAAAATATTTTCACCATGAAATAAATTGGATATGGCGTGACGTCATCGTCGTAATAGTTTTCATTATGTAAATATTCTGACGTCATCTTTTACGATAACTGGATTTTCAGCTATCGATACCACGATATCGAGATCAAAGGTCATAGAAATATAAACAACAATGGCGGCACCCAGTGGAGAAATCAACGACGATGAACCGAGATTTAATCTCGTAGATGATGATGATTTGGAGGAATTCATTTCATCGACAGATTACAAGTAGGATATAAATTTGATTACTATTTCAGTTTACTTGTGTAGGATATAAATCAAATATACCATGCACATTTTTCTAAGTACTACATGTATATGAAATTATGGATTCTTTGGTGACTGGCATAGTGACTATTTTGCTCGGGGCTGTGCTTCTCAGAAAGTAGTGCTATGCCAGTCACCTCACCGTCCATAATTTCAACTAGAACTTCTCATTGCATGGTATATTTGATTACTATAGATTTAAGAATATCAGGGATTTTCAACCCAACTCAAAGACAAATGGTAATCGATTGATGATGATATGCTATTATGATCTATAATTGAAATAATTCTTGCCTTATCCCAACATAGATAAACAGTGATTGATAGTGCTTTACCAAGATGTTGGGATAGGGCAAGAATTATTTCAATTATTTATCTACCCGACACAAAAATCATTCAATTGATATCATGATCTACTTTGGTCCAAATGGATTGGTATCGGTAGAGTGGACGCTAATGGACCTCAACTAAATGTGACGGAAGTCTTATGACCGCGTCTGGAGGCCACAGTCTAGTTAGGACGGCATACAAGTGACTGAACAACCAGGACTTGCCCTGACACTAGGGATCGGAAGATTATGAATGGGCTCCCTACAATATTTTCACTTCTCACTGCATGTACATACTGCTCATTTGTGTTATCTAATGCCATCTTTATGCTCAACTTTCCTTGCATACGGCACAGGCAAATATGCTGCTCTCTGAACACTTGAACATCGGCGTAATGATAATTCTGTCTGTTCCTTTCTAGGAAGTCCCAGACATAATGGGGATCAGACAGACACTCTATGGAATTGCCCATATGAGTTCTGTTGAGAAGACTTACAGGATGTTGCTGAAAAATTGCGATAAATTGACGCACACTCTGCAGTCTTTACAAGACCTTCATGAAACAAAGATTTTTATAATCGTGTGCCGATGAACTGCAACTTGAAATTCCATTTACAAGACACACATGAAACAAGGACTTTAATTGCCATCTGCCGATCAACTCCAAATTGCAATTAATCGTCAGTTTCTAGCAACATCCCGTTGATAGATAGCAGATTGATGCTTACCGTCCAGCATGCATTGCCGAGGTCAGCCAGTTTGATGGGCAACTCTTCCGTCTTCTCCGGTGAGTTCTCGGGTGAGCTAGCTCCTTCTACCCATTCACCATCTGGGAGAACAATGTGAAAAGATTATTTTAACCATCTCAGGATAATTTTTTCTTGATTCCACAACTTTTGATGCAGGGTACTGTAAATTGACTACATGCTTGAGCAGGATGAAATTGTGCGGAGTATCCTATATCTTTCCTTGTGTAAAAATCTAAAATTTTATGCCAGGAATTTTCCAAAAGAAAAAAAACCAAAAAAAAAAATGAGTAGTTATAACTAGAAGTCCCTTCTTTTTCATGCAAATTGATATATTCTATTTTGTAACAGAGTCTCCTCCATCAAGTTTCTCAACATCAACAAATTCTAGCTCCTCCCATTCAAATCAATTTCCAATCTCCACTCCCATCACCAACACTCCCTAGGCCGATTAGTATTACATTTATTGCTTTCAACCTGGCTGGTTACAGCACTCCCCTCTCTTTTAAGTCTCCTCCATCAAATTTCTTCATCTCAGAATTTTCCAACTTCTCCCATTTACAATCAATTGCCCATCTC
The DNA here is from genome assembly GCA_036244855.1 of Temnopleurus reevesii. NCBI lineage: Eukaryota > Metazoa > Echinodermata > Echinoidea > Temnopleuroida > Temnopleuridae > Temnopleurus > Temnopleurus reevesii. Next base: position 83,823 of record BQKZ01001395.1, read on the forward strand.
CTCCACTCCAACCTCCCAAGACTACTTGTTATTACCTTTATTGCTATCAGCCGGGCTGGTTGCAGTACTTCCGCTCTCCTTCGAATCTCCTCCATCAGCTTTCTTCACTTCAAAACTCTCCAGCTCCTCCCATTTGCGATCAATTTCCTTTCTCCTACTGTCCTCAGCACTGCCCTCACGACGTGAATCTTCCTCTGTTGGAACCTCTTCAGGGCTCATCCCTCCATTTAGCTTCGGCTCCGTACCACCACCACCTTCAAGCAAATTGAGCTCAATGTCCTTCTTTTCCACTTGTGCATTGTTCGAGGATTTATTATCTAGCGCCAAATGGTCGCCATTCTCTTTGGCTGCAAGAGTCTCTATGTCTTTGCTCTGGGCAGAGTTTTCAGAGATGGTGTTGTCGTTCGGATCGCTGCCTCAGTTTTCCGTCTTCTCTGTGTTTGCAGCTACGCGAGGAGAAAGATCAACCGCATGAAAACTATGTTCAATAAGGTCAAAAAGAAAGTTTCCCCTCCAATGTCCAATCGTCTGAAAATTGCCCAACCTGAATTTCATAATTTTTTCTTCCGTTACACTTGAAAAAAATATAAATCACAGCAAAATTATAAATGAACATAATGAGATACAACCTCAATATCATTTACAGTCAAATTATAGATAAACATTTGAAATATAACCTGAAAACTCATTTTTTAGACATTAATTTGGGGGAAGTTGGGAAGCTTTTTACTCCCTTCTAAGTCTTACTTTTTACATGTTAAAGTTTTGTTATTTTTTGTGTGTGTGACTCTCCCTCTCCCTCCCTCCTAAGACTGAAATGTTTGGATCATAATTTCATTGAACCATATTTTTGGTTCAGCTACAAAAGCAGATATTTCGAGCTTGATGAATTGCTAGCAAAAAAACTCACCCACAATACCGAAGCTTAAATCCTCCTTGAGCACCTATCTATTAAAAAGCACTATAAATGACTTTGTCCCAATTGAATGGCATTTTTAATTTCCTACTTTTCATTTCTTTAAGCGCATAGAGATGCAATGGCAGTGATATGCGATATATAAGCAATGTGTTATTATTATTATTATTATTATTCAAACTCACTAAAGAGTAACAACAATTCAAGGAACTAACTCAGAATTTTTTACTTAATATTTCAAGCTTGACAGAAATATACCAGTAATTGAGAGCAAAACGAAAATAACATCCTCCTTCACCTCAATTTCCATTTATAATGTTTCATTCAAAGTTAATCGGAGTATCAAAAATTCAAGGATCTAATTATGAATTCTTGACTTAACATTCCAACCATGACTTAAGTATAATTGAAAACATGAAAATAACATCCTTCTTCACATCATTTTCCAATAACGATCTTTCATTTAAAGTTACTTGGAGTAACAAAAATTCAAGGATCTTACTCAAAATTCTTGAAAAATACAAAATTTAACAAACAAAAATAACAAAGCATTTCTAGCAAAACTCTTGTTTTACCAAAAATGAATATCCAAATCAAAAGAAGAATACCAGACATGGGTTAAGTTGAAGCAACGTTCACTTGCAATGCATGGAAGATTCTCGCTATGAGACAATAGTAATACAAATAATTGGCTGTGACTCGTATTATTGTCTTTGTATTTGTAGTCTCCTCCACGCCTACTCTTTAGTCAAATATCTACTGTGATAGACAACTAGGCCAGAACACTTTGTTTAAATATCCAAGTTAGGATTCTTTATTCTTTGCACAAAATTTATATGTGAAAAGATGGTAAAACAGCCAACGTATGTGGGAGATGACATCTAATTCACACCTGAAGAGAGTCCATTGCTCATAAAAAACTTTGTTCCTGACATGGTACATATTTTGATACAATGTCTACAAAAGTTTCTGCAAATCAATTTCGAGTCTTTGAATCTTTTTGATCGCTTTTTTTAACCACTCTTTATTATCGGATTATTAAACAGTTCATTTATTGTCATTTACATCCATACCCAATTTGTAATGCTTATGTCACACTTGAATGCACAGCATCCCTGAATAGAATGCAAACACAATTTGCAATGTCGGCTATTGGTGACTGTTGCTTTTGTTGCAATGTTGGTCGTGCTGGTGAAAAAAAAAACAATGCAATTATCCAAAAGCCCTTGTCCCTTCTGCTAACATTGCAGACAACCACTTGAGACGAAAGCCTAAAACTCACCATTTTTTATAGTTTCTTTGGTAGGTGATGAGGAGGCAGAGTCGAGACCGTTCTCCTTGACGACGTCGTCCTCCGCGGGAAGCCTTGGTTTGAGCGGGGGCACACCATCCCCTCCGTCCCCGTTATCCTCCGCTACGTACCCGTTACAAAGCCCCGTCGTTTCTTTCTCCCCATCCTTCCTCCCGGGACCGTCGCCTTTCTCGTTCACCGGGGAGGGTATCCTTTCGGGAGCGTCCTCGAAGACGTCTGCATCCTCGGCCTCTTCGTTGCCGGGGCAACCGTCGGCCTTGTTGCCATTGGCTGTGTTTGCATTGACTACTGCTGTAACTGAGAAAAAAGTAAATAATAAAGTAATTAAGAAGTTCACTCAAAAGCTAAAAGCAACTACACTATTGAAAGAAAGTCAGATAATTTTGTAAATATTTTGATACACTATCTGCTCACTTTTTAGGATTTGTATTGAAGCGAGAGACATCATACAATCTCCAAATTCACTCATGTGTTACAATGACTACAGTCAGTTCGAAAACATGCAAGAGAACTTCATTTATTGTTTTACCAGAAATATAAAACCTCATATAAATCCAAGGAAGATGTCAACCTGCTGGCGTTACAAGTGTTTGAAATTTATTAGTGGTCTGCGTGCAAAACAGGCTTGCACGTGACACAATTCAAATTTGTCCTGAATATTTGTCACTAAACTCAACAAAATGAAATGATATATCAACGATTAATTTATGGTTATTTTTATGGAAATATTGTAGTATTTCACTTCCCATCATTTAATTCTCAAATATTTAATTTTCATTTTTTGCTCGTAAAGTAACTTCCTCTGTGAGAAACAAGTGCAATGCATCATATCTTATACACAGATCTTATCCTCTTTTTTTTCTTTTTCATATAACCCCATGTACAAAGCAACCTATGGTACAATGAGTGCTTATTATCTGGAAATAAACAAACTGAAGGAAAAAAACAAATATGATTTTTTAACTCTTAACAAGCTTCCCAACACAGAATTTATCCTGTGAAAAAAAGTGTAACACCCCTGGCGTCAGATTACGGGGGTGTTGTAGCAATCAATCGCAAATCAACTGCGTATCATAACGGTTCCATGACAAATGCTCCGGCGACAATTGCTCCGGCACAAAACTGACACAGTAAGCCTAATGTCAAACCTAATCCCAAACCTAACCCTAACCCTAATCCTAATATTGACATCATTCTGAATCATAAAACCTATCATAACCCTAACCCTAACCCTACTCCTAGCCAGAAAAATGAACCGGAGCAATTGTCGCCGGAGCAACTGTCGGGTCACCATCATAACACGCATTTTCATTCTCATAGGATACGCACTTCTTACAAGGTGTGCATAAAACAACGATTTTGATTGGTAGGCTCCGATCAACTGCAACTTGCGATCAATTGCAACTTTGAGCAACACCCCTAATAGTTAGTGTTGAGGATGCTACCTCGCTGTTCTTCGTCCGGACTTGATTTCTCTGATATCCTTTCCGGAGAGTTTGGGTTCACCCTGGGCCCATCGGAACCTTCCCTTTCGTCCTCCTCTTCTAGTACTTTGGCCATTTTGTGTTCCGCATCTCCCAGAGACTGGTTGCCGTTGTTGCTCTGGTTCTGGGGCGAATCAAGCGACTCTAAGGCTTCGTCGCAATCTCTGTCAGCATCTGGTTCGGTCGTTTCTATTGAAAAAAAAATGAAAGAGAAAATAGAGCTTTATTTCTGCAATCTGAACTCCTGGTTGTATTTCATAAAATAATTCTCTGCACATAACTGGTGACCCTTTCTTGAACGCAATGACAATCCCTACATTGGTGAGTTTGCATCTGAGAAAAGGCCACCAGTTATCGGCAGAGACATGCGTAGCTCTCCGAGCAATATTACGAAAAACATCCTGGAATTGGTAACAGCAATTAACAAAATGTTCAAATAATTGAATAACACTTCTCAAATCAATGACTAAATAATATCTGCCATACCATTTTCTTAAAAACTTACAAATTTCACAAAATAATGGGAAACACAGAACAGAAAAATTATGGAAAACGTCAGTGCGTGCTCATAAACTAAAATCAATTCGAAGTCATGGTGTAATACACCCCTTTGAAGTGTAATATGGCCAAAATGGGGTCGATAAAATAATGGAAGTTTGAGAGGAATGATGCAATTGGGATTTGTTTAACATCTTACCCGAGAGCCTCCTGGTCTTTTCCTGGTCAATCTCATGCAGCTGCTGTTGCTGCTTCTCAAGAAGGGCGAGCTCTTTCTTCTTCATTTTCCTCCTTTTATTCTTTGAATGCACAACCTCTTCATCCATGCATGTTTTTAATTCAAAATGAATTGAAACTCACAGCATGATGCACCCAAATATGATCATAATCAGGTATATAAAACAAAGGAAGTTTGAGAAGAATTGTCAATTTTTTTTGGTATAAGAATCTTACCCGAGAGCCTCCTTGTTTTTTCTTGATCAATCTCATGTAGCTGCTGTTGCTGCTTCTCAAGGAGGGCGAGCTGTTTCTTCTGCTTTTTCTTCATTTTCCTTTTCTTGTTCTTGGACATCTTTTCCTGTGGTTTCTTTTCTGTTGGAGCAGTGCTCACTATGGAGAGAAAGGCAGATTCAAAATGTCACAAAACTGTAAGAGGCTCCAGGAATTCTGATTGAGTAGCATACAGGATGCAGGGCAAAATACACGTATAGAAGAACCCCCCCCCCCCCACTCATGAAAAAAACTTTTTACTTTTCTTTTCTTGTGTTACTTGCTCTTGTTTTGTTGTATTTTATTCATCTATTTATTACTTGTCTTTGGTAGGATGACTCTCTCCACCCCAATTTCAATTTACATATCTTGGATCCACCTAAATAAATGTCCACTAATCAATTTCATAACATCAAAAGCCAAATTCACCACATATAAGACACTTGCAAGCATGCAACTCCTAGAATATCCAATTACAAAATCATACAGATTTAATAACACATTCAGTAATGTATTCCATAATCAAAGACCATTCACCTAGGATAAGCAACAACAAAAATCCATAATTTTCCAATTATCTTCAACCAGATGAAACCCTTGAAACCAGCATCAAGTCTTCAAAAACTTCTTTCAAACCTCCGCCGCCACAACCACAATTATCAAATTGCATTTGGATATAGGTGTCTTAAATGCGTCTTTATTTCGTTCTTGTGCCTTTAGTAATATGAACGTTCTCTCACTCATGCCCAACGATATTGTAACCGATACTTGTGTCAGAACCGTGTGATGAACAAAATCTGAGGATTGCAATATCTGCTCAAGAAGAGGATCATCACCATAAAAACCACAAGCACATTAATGACCATTCCCCCTTTTTTCATGATCATAATAATCAAGATATTGTCCATCTTCATGACTGTAGCTGTCAGCAGCGTCATCATCAACATCATCATCATCGTCATCCCCATCATCATCATCATCATCATCATCATCATCATCATCATCATCATCATCATCATCTTCTTCTTCTTCTTCTTCATCACATCATCTCCACCACCATCATCACCGTCGTCGTCATCGTCATCATCATCATCATCATAATCACCATCATCACCATCATCATTCTGCTCCTCATCCCCATGTACACTAACCTGACGACACAGGAGGCTTTGCCTTTCCCTTCATCCATTCCTTGGCTTCACTCGCCAATCTTCTGATGGTTGCTTCATCCACACACAGTAAAATATTCTCAGGTTTGATGTCTGTATGAATGATCTTACACTTCACATGCAAGTAATCTAGACCCTCCAATACCTAGAAGAAAAATCATTTGAAATCAAATTATGCAACTTATTCAAAGGTATAATTGATAAATTAGATGCAGGAGACTTTATTCAATTGGCATGAGCAAAAGAAGCGAGTTTACAATCTCAACAAACCTCAATTCATCAAAAGACACCATTAGGCCTGAGAAAGAAATCTCGCCAGCTCAAAAAAGGTTGGTAGGAGCTGCTAACTCAATATTTATGCTTTCATTTTACATAAAACAGGTGTCATTATCAAATTATCTAAACAAGATCTGCTCTTGGGCCTCAACCTGCACAAACTAATTTTGAAATAAATGTATCAAAATCAACATGATCAAGAAATCCTTGAAAATTACTTCTTGTGCTATTGATCATAACAATTTCCTCAACTGAGATTGCAGCATATAATCAAAGCTAGTTAGACTAAATCGAAACCGTATCAATATTAATTGGCATTCATCATGTTGTCTTCTGCACATTGAAACGATAGTAATGCACAAGAACATCCAATAGCCATGTACGTCACATAATCATTTAACCACTCTACTGTAACTTCACTCGTGCAGCATATGTGCACAATTTTTAATTTACATGCAAATTATGTTCCATGCATGCAAAAACAATAACAATCTCAGAGATCTGGCAATGGACCCCTGCAATAAATCACTTTTCTTACTCAATTGTATCGAAGAAATGTTGCTTTATCCAAACACATCTTATTCAAATGCTGCTGTTCAACGTATGGATATTCAATTAAATTAAATTGAATCAAATATTTCAACAATTACACAACAACATTTCATATTTTCTTCCTTATCAGAAATAAAAGGTAAGGATATAAATTTTGTGCATTTAGCTGTCAAGTTCTTGAATAGAAGTTGTTCAATTTGTCTGAATACTTTTGTTTCTTCTGCTCACAATGCACGCAAATATTTGAGGATGGTTGGTATCTCTGCAAGAAGATATTTAATAGGCACGTTTACTAAAAGATTAAAATCTATGCATGTTACTTGCAAACGAACATATTTAATTGATATTTCTTAAACCTGTACAAACAATTCTTGTAATCGAGTTTACATTCATTACATGTTGCTATGTCAGGCAAGCCTCGGGCAAGCTTTTGAGTTGTCACAAACAACCTTTGTTTAGAGACTACGCATAAAATTTGCTTATACTAGTAATGCCCCAGACACATAGAGCCCAGAAGCAACATGATTCAAAATGACTCTCTGGTTAACAAAGAGTTGCGTTGAGTCGTGTTGCTTCCGGGCTTCTATATGACTGGGGCCTAAACCCAACTTCTGAAAAAGGAAGACTACGTACCTGTCTAATGATGCTCTTGACCTGTTTGATCGGTAGTCCCATGTACTTGGATTGAATGATGGGTTTCAGTAGATTATTACCCAACACTTCAAACACCATACACACATCTGATCATTGGTATATGAATTAAGGACAAAACAGTGATAATACTAGTGCATTCTTAGATCAGGATTATGGTCATCATGATCTGACGCTGCTTTACAGACTATTACCCCAGCTGGTCAATTGTTGTGATTTGTAATTTTGTATGTTTGCAAAAAAATTTAATGAAGTGCAGAATAAAATTCAATTCAATTCAAATCAAATTCAATCCTCAAGGATTGGCTAGCAAATATCACAGAGTTGTATCATCATTACCGTTAAAATGGCAACCTTCCAGAATAAATATGAAGACTGAAATCTAAAGGTGAATCATCAAATGGCTGAACCAAATATTTTCTGATAAGAAAGCATAACCATATGATTCCTCTCATGTGAGAATCATGAGAAAATATTTGGTTCAGCTGTTTGGATCATACCTTAATTTCTATCTTCATGCATATTTCGGAAGGTTGACACATTTTGATATCGGATATCATCTTATTCCTAAAACAAGAGAAGCCAGAGTGGATCAATTTCTCGCCAAAGGAAATGAATATCAGGACAGAGATTTGAACCTAAAACCTTGTGAGTTCATAGATGTACCCACTTCTCCGTGACACCACCCCCCCCTCCATATAAACTTTGACCCCTTACATATGAGACTATCTTGAAATAAGAATTCATTGAGCAATTTTATGATATCATTATACCTAAAGTAGCTCATTTAATGAAATTCATAGGGAGATGTTGGGTCAGATGCATAAAAATGTTAACCAATTCTGGGAATTTTAATAATTATCCAATTCCAATTGGAGTAACTGTTTGAGAATGACATCAAAAGTCATTTGACTCCCACTTTTCTCATAATGAAACTCTCGTTTGTAAACTAGAGCCATCGAAACGAAGGCTGAAGCACTTACGAANCTAAATCGAAACCGTATCAATATTAATTGGCATTCATCATGTTGTCTTCTGCACATTGAAACGATAGTAATGCACAAGAACATCCAATAGCCATGCACGTCACCTCATGTAATCATTTAGCCACTCTTGTGTAACATGACTTGTGCAGCATATGTGCACAGTTTTTAATTTACATGCAAATTCAGTTCCATGCATGCAAAAACAATAATAATCAGAGATCTGGCAATGGACCCCTGCAATAAATCGCTTTTCTTACTCAATTGTATCGAAGAAATTTTCGCTTATCCCAACACGTCTTGTCCCAATGTTGTTCTTCAACAAATGAATGGATTCTATTTAATTCAATTCAATTAAATCAAATACTTACACAATTAAAAAAAATCATACAATTTCACATTTTAGGAAATTGGAAATAAGGAAAGTAAACAACTTCATTCAAGCCATCACAATAGCTTCATGAACATAAAAGAAACTGGCTTCCTTGCGTTACTTTTTGCCAGGATTTGGATTGAAAACTCATGTGTGTTTTACACTTTATTTCAAATATATCCTGATATTAACTATTTTTACACCATGGGTCTTTTGGGCAGCATCAGGTACATCCAATGATGTTGATGGAAGAAAAATTGCAATTTTCCAAAATGATAGACATAACTTTTGCATTAGCTTCTGTACCAGAAGCCACTTTCCCAATCTCCAACAGATTGATATCGACAGTATCGTGCGATCTTGTTTTATATTACGGATTTTTCGATTTCAGTAAACTGTTACGAAGGCACGTCGACAGGAAGTAGTTCACCATTGTTTTGCGCGTCTGCTCATTGTTACATTACAGCTACAATTAACAATAAGAGGATGCGCAAAACTATGACGTACTATTTCTGGTCGCCGTGCCCTTCGTCACAGATGACTGAAATAGAAAACACCATATTACCTATTGTCGTTGGCGAGAATTGAAGAAAAAAGGATGATTACATACCTGTCTAATGATGCTCTTGACCTGTTTGATGGGTAGTCCCATGTACTTGGATTGAATGATGGGTTTCAGTAGATTGTTACCCAATACTTCAAACACCATGCACACATCTGATCATTGGCATATGAATTAAGGATAAAATAATGAATGATACAGTTTAAACTCAGTTTAACGAGGTGCTTGGGACCAGCAAAAAGACCTTGTTATAGCAGTAATCTCTTTATAGTAGAGTTAAAAAACAATCCGTTTTTTTTTTACCTCTTAATATCAGATATTTCGTTTATCAGTTTACATCGAATTTCCACTGTAATGAATTCTTACATCAGGATTATGTCTGTTATGAACTGATGCTAAATTTGAGACCATCTGGATATAGCTTTTAATCAAGCAATTTTATTACATTATTATTGTAACCTATTCCGTAGTTCATTTAGTAAAGTAAAAAAGGGAAAAGTTGGGTCAAATACATGCATAAAAATGTAGACAAATTCTGTGAATTTTAATGATCGGCCAATTCCAATCAGATTAAATGTTTGAAAATGACATCAAAAGTCATTTGACTCCCACTTTTCTCATAATGAAACTCTCGTTTGTAAACTAGAGCCATCGAAACGAAGGCTGAAGCACTTACGAAAGGGTAATGTTTCTCATTTGCATGTGCTGGATTCAGGGGTTGCACTAATTTGACGTAACTT
>BQKZ01001395.1:94395-105117 GCA_036244855.1 Temnopleurus reevesii
TAAGTGACGGGTTTCGTAAGAGAGTGTTTGGTTCAGCAAGTCACTTATTCAGACTCTAATCGAGTTTGCATACACTGCTATGTCGGGCAAGGTTTTGGGTCATCGTCAATAACCTTTGTGAGTAAGGCATACATCAAATTTGCATCTAATAGTATACCCGCCTACTCATAAATGTTGACAATTCTGCCTTTGGCTCGTTTAGATAGTCTATGATTGAAAAGGATACGTGTTCCGTTGACTCCCGTCACCTTGAAGTCATCAATAAGCTGTACAACACGCTCTCTATGGACATCTGATGGATCACTGTCTCGTACCTGTACACAACAGAGAAAAAACATAATTGAATTAATTAATATTAAATTAAAATCAACTAAAATAATTAAATCAATTAAAATAATGAAAAGTGTTTCATGCAATGTAAAGTTTCCAAATTTCAGACATTGAAAGGTCTATAATAAATTTTAACAAATTGAAATGGTTGCAAGCTGCACCACTCACTCGCTGTGTACATCAGGTGAATTAATGTTTAGTAGCTGTCTCATGTACTGAAAATAGTCTTTAATGATTTTAGATTAATTAAACATCGATTTTGTAAGCGGTATGATTGGTAACTTGCCATCATCACTCTGACTATGAAACCTTGTTCAGGTATTCTCTTAAATTTGGTCACTGTGATCATCCTTTCATGACAATGTGTGTCAAAATGAATTGCACACAACCAGAAAGGTGTCAAGCTGAGGAAACACCCATTGTGATGTCACCACATCCTACAGTAACTCTCCTACTTCCTCCCTAAGAGGCCCCTCCACGCCACATGCACCTTCTCTCCTCCATCCCTTTTTCCTTTTCTCCTTCCTCATCCTTTTCCCCCTCTCATCTTCCTTCTAATTCCCTTCTTCTTTCTCCTCCCCCTCATTATTCACCCCATCATTCCCCTCTGTTTCCCCCAATCTTCCTCCACTCCCTCTTCCACCTCCTCCCGTATTTCTCGTTCTCCCTCCTTCCCTCCATCCTCCTCCTTCCTTCCCTTCTTCCTTCCCTACTCCTCAAATGTCCGTCTTCCATCCTCCTCCTCCTATCTTCCTCGTCCCTTCCTCTCTCCTCCCTACGTCTTCCCCACGCCTCTCCTGCCTCTTCCTCCCCTTTCTTCTCTTCCTCTTTCAACCCCCTCCTCCATCCCCCCTCCATCCTCCATCCCAAATCCTCCATCATCCTCCTCCTCCAACGACTAAATTGGCTGATGAGTTAATTGAGACAATTATTAGGTGAGAAAACGGTGATGATGGATGCATGACTAGGTGCTTTAAACACCAGTCATCTCTCAATTCCCATCTGGCAGTTATTCATGATGAAGATGACACTCGGTGCATGACTGCCTGGTATGAGATAGCCACACCTAGAACAGCTGGCCATCTGATAGACGAGTTTTTAAGACTGTGAGTGTTTTTTGCATGCTAAAAATGTGATATTCTATGACAACAAACAACATTAAGTATACTGTGTAGACAAAAATGAAATATCGTTTTGTTGTCTTGCAATACAGGGCACAAATTAGCCTAAGGCAACCCAAGGCAATTGCCCTCTTTGGATTTCCTATAGCTCTACATGCATACTGCTGCCTTGACCCCCTGAAATCGTATTCTAATTCCCGCGATGCCCCCTTCCAAAAAGGGCCGATAATCAGAGAGCGTTTTATCTATTTATGAATTTTTTAACATATATCATATATAGAAAATTGTACTAAGGAGGTAGAGAAGAGCCAATGAAGAAAATCTTTTAAATTCCATGCCCCAGTGTATGAATCTACTGTAATTTAAAAGGAAATTTTTGAAGTTCAGGGCTGGCTATTTTTCTGTTGGATACAGAATAACTAACTAATTCCTCAAGGCATTTGTACTGACAATTTTCCATGAAAGGATTAAGAAGAAAAACAAGACTCTTTTACTTCAATTTCAATCATTGGAGATGATAAATTTGTCAAAGTTCAAAAGAAGATTCTGTCATCAAAATTCAAGTGACCAATGACTGCTCATAGTGCAAGATTCATGCATGGTGTTGTATACCAGTACATCCTGACAATGAACATATATGCCAATCATTAAAGCAGATTCCCCATCTGGCAGTCTTTAATAATGAGGATTGCAGATTACTATAGAGCATCTGGGTTTTTTGCATTGGCACTTCCCCTAAATTAGCCCATTCAGTATTATCTTATAGCAAGTTTAATCACTTTTTCTTCTTCAAAATTGCACCACTACAATTTTTTTCTACTTCTTTATCATTGATGATTACAAAAAAAAATGTGATATATAAATGCTGAACATGGCCAATTTAGAATATTTTAGTAATTGTTTTTCTTAATAAAAAAATTCCTCAATCACACAATAAATGGCTTTGACAAAATCAAAGAGGTCTGATTTCTTTTTCTAGAAAAGTAGGCAGAATTGTACTTTTCTCTTCGAGTATGAAATGGACATTTTGATTCTGCATGCATTTCGGAATGGATTTTGTTGATTTATTGTTCACTTTCCAAGAAAAAGAAAATGTAAAATTCTGTGTACAAAGTGAATTGAGAGTTCTCCATGTTGAATGGATTGTTGGATTTTGCTCAAATTCTAACAGTTAGATCATTGTATTTTTCTTTATCCACTGAGAGTGCATCAATGTCTGGGTGAAGTTTCCCCTTTAACGACCAAAACGGGCATTTCCACAACATAATTCCGTTACCCACATTCATCATATGTTAGAGCCATCCATGTGGAAGATGTAAATGTTTCTTCCTTCCAACATGCTAGCACTTATTTTTTGATCGGTCTCTAAGAGTCTGTCACTAAGCTATAACGGACAAAAATGTTGATAAAAATGCACATACAGGAAATTATTTTACTTTTCACATTTGAGTACCAGTTCTAGTCATTGGAGAATCATTTTGAACACATAACTGTACAGCTCTATGTGAAAAAGCTGCTAAACAAAACACCTTTTGTATAGCAATCCTGCAAAAATGCATAGCAAATTGCGATGGATACTAGGAAAATTATTCCGTGACATAATTTCATTACCGTCCATGTGGAATTGCCCAGTACCTGACATCCAGATATTTCAAAACAGCTTCATCAAATAACGGGCAAAAAATACAAATTTGGACTGGTATCTTAGATGTGAAAGGGTTTGGGTAACCAGACACTGGCAAACAACACTCGTATGCTGAATGCATGCATTTCTAATGTGGGGAAACAACTCACATGGCGCCATCAACCCTCCAATGCCTACATGTATACAGCATCGAAGGAAAGCCGTAAGTGACCGAATCTACTTTCCATTCAACACTACAGTGTCTGACTATGGTGCTCTTCTTATAACATTTGGCCATTTTCATTATTTCAATTGAAACATGTTTTGCTCAATGCTATCTGAACAATTGATGGAATATAACAATTATTGATATTGTACTTTGAAGTTAATGTCAGGGTTTAAAAAAGCTCATTCTAAAAGATATAAACTGGAATCGCATGTCATAATGATCAAGAGTATATATTTGATAGAAACAGTGGAATCTGTCTAGCCTATAGTGGCCACCAAAGGGAAACAGAAAAGAATGGCAACTGTAGATGGTTGATCTCTATAGACAGGTTCTATAACACAAATTCTCAATCAGGAGGGAATCAATTGATGTGGTCACTAGACAGTTGACCGCTGAGACAGGTTTGACTGTACATATTCTGACAGTGCATACCTTATTCCCAAGTTATTTTTAAAGTCTTTGCTGGGTTTTAATATTTCCGATAATCTTAAATTTATCACTCACATGCTGAATGCAAGCATTACTAATGTGGGGAAACGACTCACATGGCGCCATCAACCCTTNGCGAGTTTCTCCGCACAACAACCACATGCTTATTTTCCTAGACTGCGCAAGCTCCAGAACTAGACCAAGCTCGGAGAGCGGGCTAATGCAGCTCACGCTCGCGCTAAATTGAGGAAAGAGACTTAAGTCCGTCAAGCTCGAGATTCCAAACTCGCTATAGTGCAGACCAAGATTGCCAATCCCGAGATTAATTGCAAAGATGGTTGATCGGGCTAAAAGCTCGAGATCAAGGAAACTCGGGCTAGTGCAGCGCCGGCTTATGAGGATAACAGAGCACTTGAGCACTTTAGCATTACCGCTTCCCCCAAATTAGCCAATTCAGTACGGGAATTATCTTGCAGCAAATTCTTCAAAATTGCAACACAATTCTTCAAAATTCCTATATCATCCTTTTCAAACACAATCATACAAACTCAAATGCTAAAAAGTATGCAACAAAAATCTAGACAAAAACTATCTAAAAAATATTATAATTTGTATCTCATCTATGAATATTCATGAGCTATCAAGCTATATGATTGGTCGATGGGGGCGAACATGCCTTCATATATTTCAACTAATAAACAAGCCACCAAAACCAATAAGAAATATTTTTCAATATACTCAATTGCGGTAGAAATGCACAACTGCGCACGCGCAGAACGTGTGAAGCGGTCTGCGAAAACGTAAACAAAATATGGCGACGTACACGAAGGATTTTTGCTGTCGGCCAGCTTTTGTTCAACTCATTTAAAATCGTTCATCCTGTGCTGGCAAAGAAAACTATTTTTCCGAGGAGCGAAGTCCCCAAGGAAAATGAGTATTGCTAGCCCATCCTCAGAAATATAATTCCAATATACTTTCTCAGAGCTCGGGATATTTGAATAATATATGCCAATATAGAGATTTTAGTGATTATTTTACTTCATATAGATCCCTGTATCACATACATGTAATAAAGGACTTTGACACAATCAAAGAGCTCAGATTTTGTGTAGAATTTTCCTCTCTTACTGTTTTAAATTTTAAAGCACTACACGAAAAAAAAAATCGAACAATATGTACCCTTGAAAGTAGGCAAATCCCAAAACAATATCTTTTACTTTTTCGTTCATCTTTCACTACATTAAAAGGAACTGATGAAAAAAAAGAAAAAGAATTGATGACCAAGCAATACTATAATGTATCGCACCTGTCTCCTCACACAACCCCTTTTTATCCACAAACATCATTTATGAATGACATTTTACCAACAACAATAAAATGCATCTGTTACACAAAAGGACATAAAATTGATGTGATTCTTTGTTTTATTGTTCAGTTGGACAGGTGAATACAGTCAAACCTGTCTATAGTGGCCACTGTCTATAGAGACCACCTGTCCATAGTGGCCACTTAAATTGATTCCCTCCAGGTGAAAATGCATGTTATAGAACCGGTCTATAGAGGCCACCTGTCTACAGTGGCCACTTTTTCTGTTTCCCTTGGGATGGCCTCTGTAAACAGGTTTGACTGTAGTTGTTATCTGAATAGTAGGGCATATCCATATGAGAAAAATCTAGAAATACTTTTAAAAGTATTGCTAATTATGCTCGGAGACAGTATGATGTGGATACTTTGCTTGGAATCTGTGAAGCATATAACATTGTGCACAAATCTCTCTTCGGAAATATGCAAAAATTTAATTTCCAAATTCTTATAGATTGTTTAATGACCAAAATGGGCATATTAACTGACGTTATGCCATTGAAAGTCTTTGTATCTTAATATAGTCATTACATGCTGACAATGTACATTTCTTCCTTCCCAAATATTAGCACTTAATTCATACTTCATTTTAAGAGTTTTATCTGTCCACGAGAGTCTGTCACTGAGCAATAACAGACAAAATATTGACAAAAATGGCACATAATTCTATTGATCTCCATGTGGAATTGCCCAGTAGCTGCCTTCCATAGATTTTGATACCAATTTATCAAATAATGGGCAAAAAAAAATAAGAATTTGGACTGACATCTATGTGAAAGGGTTAGGGTAACCAGACACTGGCAAACAACACTCGTACGCTGAATGCATGCATTTGTAATGTGGGGAAACAACTCACATGGCGCCATATCAACCCTCGAATGCCTGTGCACGGCAGAGAGGGAAAGTTGTAATTGACCAAAACTACTTTCCATTCACCACTACAGTGTCTGGCTATGGTGCTGTTCTTCTAACATTTGGCCATTTTTATTATTTCAATTTAAAAATGTTTTTGCTCAATGGTACCTCAATACTGGATAGAAAATACTAATGAGATGAAATTATGCTCTGAACGAGTCAGGATTTCATAAAGCTCATTCTACAAGATATGTTGAACTGAAATCAATGTCCTAATCATACTTGTGCAGATTTGATTGATATTCTGAGAGTGCATAGTTCATCCTCAAGTCTTTGCTGGATTTTAATCTTTCTGATCATTTAATTTATCACTGACATGCTGAATGCATGCATTGCTAATGTGGGGAACCCGCTCACATGGCGCCATCAACCCTCGAATGCAAATACAGCAGCGAAGGAAAAGCCGTAAGTGACCGAATATATACTTTCTATTCACCACTACATTATCTGACTTTGATACTATTCTTCATGGAAAGTTTGGTCAAGTTTTATTATTTCAATTTAAAATAATTTTGCTGAAAGCCTCAAATTCATAAAAAATACACCTCATTCCAGAACAGTTAGAAGCTCTGCTATTGCTGAATCTAGGGCAAAAGGACTACATGTACACACGACAAACCAGTGATGAGCACTGTCATTGTAATTACATTATTGGGATGATTTAACGGTATGTGACCTGGAGGGAATCCCCCTTGGGGCACGCACGAAATCAACATTTGTTTACATCACATGCCTAAGTCGCTATGCTCATGCTGCAAAGCAACTACAAGTAGTGATAACATGTGAATATTCTGTTTCCTATTTCTTGCCAATGCTAAATAATAAATTTAAAAAACAAAGTCCTTAAAATCTTAATGTACCCCTTTAAAGGAAACATACTACTTTTTACTTTACTTTTGGAAGCTATAATCTGATTTTACAAGAAGTTGTTGTTAATACGATAAAGAGTATTAATTTATGATTTACATTAATCCAAATACAGATCGGCCAGAATAGATGTACTCAGACATCATAATCCTCCATGAGATTAAAGTATGAAATTTAAATTCAAATTGTCCAAAGCACTGAAAAATAGCACTTGGAAGATTCATCTACATCTAAATCTGGGGCGAAGGATACATGTACACAGCAAGCTAGTGATGAGCACTGTCATTGTAATTACATTAAGGGATGATTTAACTGTATCTTGCCTCGTGGGAAATCCCCTTGGGACACGCAAGTAATCAACATTTGTTTACATCTCATGCCTAAGACGCTATGCTCATGCTGCAAAGCAACTAAAAGTCGTGATAACATGTGAATAATCTGTTTCCTATTTCTTGCAAATGCTAAATAATAAATTTAAAAACAATGTCCTTAAAATCTTAATGTACCCCTTTAAAGGAAGCATATTACTTTTTACTTTACTTTTGGAAGCTATAATGTGATTTTACAAGAAGTTGTTGTTACTACGATAGATAGTATTAATTGATGATTTACATCAATCTAGTGAGCTTACAGATCGGCTAGAATAGATGTACTCAGACATCATAATCCTCCATGAGATAAAGTAGGCCTATGCAATTTAAATTCAAATTGTCTGAGGCACTGAAAAATAGTGAAAGATTTGTCTACATCTAAATCTGGGGCGAAGGATACACACAGCAAGCCGGTGATGAGCACTGTCATTGTAATTATATTAAGGGATGATTTAACGGTATGTCGCCTAGAGGGAAATCCCCTTGGGACTCGGATGTAATCAACATTTGTTTATATCGCATCCTCAAGATGCTTCGCTTATGAATGCAACACGTACAACAGAGCAATGTACATGTACAACTCTTGGTATGAATGGAGCTAATCTACAAGTACAGGCTGAGGAAGAAGCAATGCTGTGTGTGATGTAGTACACATTGCATACACTGTAGCATATGCTCTGCACATTGCACACATCGAAAGCCTATGGTCTGTGCTTGCAGACTAGAATTGAGCAGTGATAACAGCATTATTTTTATCCTTTTAGAGGATTGATCAATATACTTGATGTGATGGCATTCTGGATATTCAACTACTGTACATTGTCAGCTGAAATTTACAAAATGTACGCCTATACCTTGCAATGTACTGAACAATTATAACAGTGATATCAAATATATTCCATGATACCTTTGAAGAGGGAAAACAAACCAAGAAACAACCTACATGTATTTGTCACAAACTAGAAAACAAATATAATGAGTTACACATCCATTTTGCCAGTGCACTTTCTGTCTTTCTGTAATTTTTCTATTTTGTTCATCATTTGACATGTACACTTGTAATTCAAATGTCACATACTCATCCACTGCCCTAAATTTCTATATCATCTTGTACTTAAAAAAAAAATTCTTGCTAAATAGAAGCATAATATACCAGGATTATATCCATTGATAGAAAATAATAAAGCTGATTGCTCTCTAACACAAGAAAAGAGCAATAACTTTTTTTTGTCCATAATATTCATAACAATTTGATGCATGATATGAATGCAAGTAAAATGCAAGTAAACACCATCTTTGCACAGAGTAAACAGATGAATGGGTTTCAAACACAGCTCCAGTCAAAAGCCATGCAATGTAGAAAATTCCAGTTGTATGCGTTGTTTGAAAGACAACAATAGTACGTCAGATCGTACATTATATGATAATATACAATCATATATTCGTTCATATATACACTTCAATGCTTACTTTAAAAAGCACATACGCCAATAGTATCTTTTTGACAAATCCTATTGTAAATATGTATAAAAAAAAACTCATATGAAGTCCAATTTTGATGATGAAAGAAATCTTTGAAGCAGAATTTTGATTCATTTGACCCTGTAATAAAGCACTATAGACCCATGACTAAAGTCAGAATTTTCATAACGATTAAATCCTTTAATATGTAGACATTTAATTTCGATGAAGAGAATATTTTTTTGGTAGATTTAACACGCTAACCCTATACTAAAGCATTCTAGGTCCGTGACTAAAGTCAGAGTTTTGCTACAGATTAAATCCTTTATGATTATTAGCCGATTTCATACAATTTAAAATCATTCAGACTCGGTGAATCTTTTGTATGTCTTCATGACTTAAAAGAATAACAATGATGGGTTTGAAATTACTGAAAGAAATGAATGAATGATCTGCAGAGTTCAAGATTGGGTCAACATCATTTGGATGGTGTCAGGGCTGCTCGAAATAAATATATGTGACTTCGGTTGTATTACATAATGCAGTTTGTAGTGGTACACACGTCTGTATGAACAACTAGTGACCCTTTCTTGCACTCAATAATAACCCATAGCGCTGAACTGAATATGAGTAAGGGTCACCAGTTGTTTTTACAGTCGTTCGTAGGTCTACACTTGGCTTTATGAAACACAAACCAGTTCAGAGATATACAGACAACTGTACGAACGACCGGTGACCCTTTCTTGCACTCAATGGTGATCCATAGTGCTAAATTACGCACGAGACAGCGTCTTCAGTTGTTTTTACGGTCATGCGTACTTCTACGAACAGCTTTATGAAACACAACCCAGGACTAGGCATAGACTCCCCCTCAATAAGGAGTTAAATTGGGTCTTGATGCAGTAAGATTGGGGTTCCAAGGGGCTCTATAAACCACTCACCCGCCCCCCTCCCTTAAAAAAAAGTATTTAAGGGGGTGCTAGTGGAGAGTAATCACTCCCACTCCCCTTAAATTTTAGTCCCCGACTAGGCCTTTTTTCAATAAGCTGCAGGGCACTACAAACCAACTTGCACGGCGCTACAAAACAACTTGCACGCATGCCCGGGGAAACTAAATTTAGCTGTTGGGCAAATAAATCAAATTATCATTTGCCCAATAGGGCAATCAAAAGTTGCAGCTTCTAGTTTTTCTCTATATGCAAATTGGCATTGGCCATCAATTTGGGGCAAGGGAACCATTTGTTCAGGCAAGTGATTAAAAAACTTAGTTGACAGACAGGGCAACTGGTGAAAAAAATTCTTGTAGCACCCTGCACTGCGGAACCAAACATATATCAGTTTCTACTTACGCATCGAAGGAGTTTGATCTCGTCAAGAGCCGTCTCCGTGTAGTGTTCCGCACTCTTTACCACCTTGAGAGCAACGTATCTCCTTCCCCTGCGAAAATAAAAACGTGGGGAGCGCAAGGATTAGAGGTCTAGAAAACAAAAACAGAAAAGGATGGGATCTAAATGTCTTCAAAACAGTGCAATGCTCACATGATGTCTGATACACCAGGAATATATCGCACCAGTTGCAGAAGATTGCCAGTTTTGAACAAACAACAAATCTATCCTTTCCCTAACGTAAATCACATACTGCCAGATATAATAAAGGAATATTGGAGTTAAGGTCTGAAATATGAGAAATAAAAGATAATCAATGATCTTCAAACTACCTATTAAAGTTCATATCTTCTGTACATGAACCTGCATTGTAATACTATGTAGCTGCACTGTTCATTTTCCAAATATACCACTGGTCCATGGTAAATTTCCCTGCAAAAGCCAGAGAAGTTCCTGAAAATTGACCTCTCCATAAACTTATGTACAAAATGGCCAAAATTTCTAGTGGAGTGTAAACTCTGATTTTTCATGGCTCTTGTTAAAAGTTACTTTTTTTGCCTGAAGCTCACATAATACATAAAACGTTCCCAAATTAAACAATCTAAAAAAAACCTCGAAGCAATATTAT
>BQKZ01001396.1:35709-51162 GCA_036244855.1 Temnopleurus reevesii
CACACGGATAGAGCAAAGTGTAAACTACAAGACTGTATGGTTTGATTTTCCGAAAATTCCTAATTTCTATTTTTAAATAATTAATTATGCAAATTTACGCATGAAATCACACTTTCTGCTCTATTTCCCTCATTAAAGCACCTAAAAGGCTCATTTTTGGTGTGAATATTCTTTATAATATCCCTCATGACACAACTTGAAAAAAAAAATTGGTACGACAATTTATTTCTTATGTTTTTTATTGTTTCATGAATTTCTTATGTATTTCTTTGTTTTTTTGACCTTTTGTTTTCTATTATTTTTTCTATGAAATTTATTGCAGAACATTTTTGAAGCATTTTTGTGCTGAAATAAATTAGTTTCAGCCCATAAAACAAAAAATAACTACATCTATATGGATTATGACTGAAATCACAATTTACATTGACTTTGCACACAAAATCACGTTTTTGAGCCATTTTTGGTCTGACATGCATGTACAAAAAGTGGTGCGGCGACATAACTACATGCCCGATTTTCGCGAAAACAGTCTGAAAAGTTGCGCAAGACTGGAAAGAAAAAAGTCGGTGAGTCTCGTGGTGCAAAAATTTTGCGCGGCGGCGTGATCGCGAAATTTGTCGAGGGGGGGTCAAATTGACCCCCCCCCCCAGTTGGAATAGGGTTAAGATAATATCAATGATTAACTGTTTGTTTGTAGCACTTTTCACCACTGATATAAGTTCCAGAGAACTTGATGTATTCAGTAATGTTACATTCAATCTAATCCATGGCAGTTAAGACCCTGCACTGAATGACTTGATCTGATCAATGGGTGACTTCAAGTACGGTGTGCGGTGTTGGTGTTGGTGTTGAGAGAGCAGATCGGCCCGTGAACCGAGCTCCAACACCGTTGGTCAGTTTACAGAAGCTACGATCGCTGTATCGATCGCCCAACACCAGCCACGATACCGAGTGACGTCACTCGTGCTCGCGGAAAGCCTCGCGAACAGCTCAACGATAAATTAATTTTGGGTCCGAAATTCTTAAATTAATCTATTCTAATTTATACAAATCGTGCAATCTTTTTCAAAATCCAGAAGAAAAAGAAAAAATATTGCCTTCCAAAATAAAGTAGGCCTATTTGGTTTTAGTTTTCATTTGCAAGTTTTACCGGAAAGTTAATTTAACCACCGACATGTCACGAGTTTTCGGAGCAAAATTGCTACTGTTCTGTGTGGAAAACGAATGCAAGATTTCAACACCAACACCAACACCGAACTTGAAGTCGCAATTTTCCTGATCCGTAGGGGTTGGTGTTGAGAGATGGCAAAATTGCACGTGAATCGTCAACACGACCGTGATCCTCGGTTCAGCAGACAACATTCAACACCAGCAACCAACACGAGCGACCGGAAATACGTCAGAATCTTGCGAGGTCTCCAGATTCCCTCAATCTGTCATATTACAATTTCAAATGTTTATGATAACATATTTCTATATGTTCAGTATGATAGCATTTTATGATTTTTCGTAACACAGTTAGGTCTCCATTCTTCCCTCTTGTTTGAATGAAAATAAGCCCTCTTTTTCTGTCTCAAAGATTTGATGATCTTTGACTTCAATTTTATAATGTGTTTGTTGATAACACTACTTTACATTCCATGATTCGCAGGACTCTCGAATATATTCTTCTTCTTCTTCTTCTTCTTCTTCTTCTTTTTCTTCTTTTTCTTCTTCTTCTTCTTCTTCTTCTTCTTCTTCTTCTTCTTCTTCTTCTTCTTCTTCTTCTTCTTCTTCTTCTTCTTAACTTCTTCTTCTTCTTCTTCTTCTTCTTCTTCTTCTCATCCTCATCTTTATTTGTCTTGTCTGTAATGCTTCTTATTCTTGTTCTTCTACTTCTTCTTCTAGTACTTATTCTTCTTCTTCTTCTTCTTCTTCTTCTTCTTCTTCTTCTCATCCTCATCTTTATTTGTCTTGTCTGTAATACTTCTTATTCTTGTTCTTCTACTCATTCTTCATGATGTCTCATTTATTCCTCCTACTGCTTCACATTCTTAGAAATAGACCCTGTATGCAAAATAGCTTCCGCAAAATGTATAACGAGGGCTCTTTTTTTCAGGAGTAAAATGAAACAAAAAAGTATTTTTATCCTGCCATGCCATGTATTTATTGTTAGCTTATTACAATATCCTATCCACAGGGCTGTTGGATATTGATGATCCAATGGTAATGGCCGAAGAGGACGAGGTGCTTATCGAGCTTCAAAAACGCCAAGAGGAGCTAAAGGCCCTTTACGCTCATAATCGCTCTCAGAAGCAGAGGATCATGAAACTGGCGAAGGAGGAGATTAAGCGACAAGAACTCAGACAGAAACTCAGAGCAGCTGATAATGAGGTAATTATATCGATAGTCATGCTTTGAATTTAATACTTTATTTAATACTTTATTTTTACTCAGCAATAGAAATTTCAATATGCAACATTAAAAATGACATCATACAGGTTCACGAAATTACAAAAGATAAAAAGAAATACATATTGAATGAGTAAGGCCGCAGACCAGTAAGGATAAAATCCTTATATAAGGCGGACCTTACGAAAAGTCTTAACAAATATACCATATGCTATCCAACAAATATATTAAATGGTGCATAAAATAGGCTGTATATTGCAAACAGAAGATGTGTCCAAAATTCTCATAAAAAATCTGTACAGGGGACCTAGTTTGAATGAAAATGGATATAACAAGAGACGTGATAAAATAATGTAATTTTAGTGGTATTATGTTGTTCCACTACCCTCATATAAAATATTCCTGATATGGAAATGAAGTTTTTATTGTCCTAAGGTCCTCATCGTAACAAATTTTCACCATGTAAATCATGATCATGCATTTGAAAGTTTACATGCCTATACAAATACAGTCAAACTTGTCTATAGTGGCCACTGAAGGAAAAAAGAAAAGGTAGCCATTGTTGACAAGTGGCCTTTATGGACTGGTTATGTAACACATGTATTCATCTGGAGCGAATAGAATCAGTTGGCAAATATAGACAGATGGCGACTAATGGGGTGTTGCTCAAAATCAACTGCAACTTTGCCAATTGTAACATGCATTTTCATTAGCGCACGGTATGCGCATTCAACAAGACGCGCATGAAACAATGATTTTGATTGGCGCGTTCCGATCAACTGCAACTTGCGATCAAATACAACTTTTGAGCAACACCCCTTAGACAGGCTTGAGGGTATTCACAATTTTTTTTTCTTTGAGAAGTCGCAAACACAGTTCCCAATTAGTGATTAATAACAAACATGTTAACAAATATGATTCCTCGGTTATCATGAAATCTTTATTCTGTATCGTTTTATTCTTTTGATTTTCACAGTGCATAGATTACTACCGCCGGATCATGGCCGCCAAGCAGAAAAAGCGCTCACCCACAAAGAAGGAACGTGATGCCGCCGCCAAAGCCCTCCGGGATCGCGAGTCCCTCATTAAACAGCTTGATGCCCTGTGAGCTCTCGTTACCATGACAACCATTTTCAACAAATAATTATGACAATAATACACAACATTTATGTTTTGCTTAATACAAAGTGTTTCTAATGCACTCTATTACCTGGCTAATAGCAAGGCTGCCATTTGGCACTCAATGCATTCAAGGATTTTTTCTTCCTACCGGTAACCATTCACCTCACCTGCGTAGAGTGCAGCACAATTTGGATAAATTTCTTGCTGAAGGAAATTATCATCGAGAGAAGAGATGGACTAGAGCTTGGAAGATGTTGAAAGATATCCAGCTGATTGTATATTACCATGACGACTGTCGTCAACAAAAAGTAACATTGAAGAAAGATGGTATTGCGTTTTGAAGTAAGCGAGTTGAAAGTTATCCAACTGATTGTATATTATCATGACAACTGTTGTCACCAAAAGTAACATTGAAAAAAGATGGTATTGAGTTAGGAAGTAAGTGTGCTGACAGTTATTATTACTGTGAGAACTATTGTCAACAAAATACTAGTGATGTATGACAGATGGACTAGAGTGAAAGTCATTATATTTAACATGACAAAAAAAAACCATCGTTAACAAGTAGAGATGTCAGAAAAAAGGACTTGTTGTGGTGTAATTGTTGATGGTAACCAAACTGATTGTTAATTACCATGACAACCATTATCAAGAATGACATATTGGTTAAAATGGAGTATGTTGGTGCTTTATAAGATTAAATTATCATCAATGGAATATTTTTTGAAGAAGTACTCAAAAGTAGTACCGAAAATATGTTGTTTTCCCTATGGGAGATATGCCATATGCATCATTACATCATTAAGAAAAAATTGAAAGACAAAAAAAAATTTGGCGAATTGATTGTTTATTCCAAGTTGATATGCGGATTGATTTTTTTCCTCAGTTAGATAAGTGACAGGATTAATGACATAAGCAATTTTTGTCAGTACATGTATTTACAGGGTGAAAACTCCGGACTCTTGCTTGAAAATAGAATATACATGTATTTGTATTTGCCTTTGAAAGCAGACTGAACATTCAATATTATCTTTGCAGAATAAATATGCAGGAAAATTCTCTTCTCTGTGTTATTCAGCTATTGTGAAGGTTTGAATTGGAGTTATGTACCTTGTCCAATGTGTTAGTCTGCTCTGCTCACTGTGATGTTCTTTTGTGCATAAAACAGAGGTTATAGTGAGGTCATAATGTAGACATATTGGTTGTGTTTCATAGAGCTGTGTGTGGATCTATGCATAACTGTATGATCAACTGGTGATCCTTCTCGCACACAATGATAACTTTTGGCGCTGATTCGCACTGAAGAAAGGATCACCAGTCGTTCATACAGTCGTGCGTAATCTACGCACAGCTTAATGAAACACAACCCTGAGCTGTCTTTCATAGCTCTAGCTGTTCATGGATCTTTTAAGTTATCAGCCTTTGATATGCTGGCTGAAGTATATGCTATTATTATTTATTTTGCCATATTGTGTACATTCAACTCAAGAAAATGAAAATTCCTTACTGTATGATGATGTATTCAGATCAGTTTTGTAACAGTAATTAACTTCTCAATAAAGTCGTACTGCATCATGTTTGATAAATCTTGCAAATTCAGAAAATTTCTTTTGAGGTGGCATTAGCCCCAGTCACATAAATGCCTAGGATCATCGTATTTCAGCCAGATTCTTTTCCAATTGAGTCCTCTGTGATCCGAGTTACATATTCTTCTTTGTACAGGGCCAGTTAATCAGATCACACTGGACTTAACTGGACTAAGAGTTGAGTTAAATCGGGATGGTATGGGGCATATATGTGACTGGGGCTTGAAGATACCCGAAATTGTTTGTACGTACACTGTGTATGGCGAAGAGCAATCATGTTTTATGATCTTTGCTTTGTACATATCTTTTTTTTATTGGAAGAGACATGAAAAGTATGTATTGAAGAAGGAAAGTGGATATAACTCCTTTACTTCTTGAAATAAATGTGTATAAACAATGTAAAACGTTTTCATTTTTGTCATTCAAATTTATGTCTTCTCAAGTGTGAGTTTTACTCTCTGCCCCCCCCCCCCCTCCTTCATCATTACAGAGATAGGTGATGTAACAAAATTCCTGAATTAAATAGGGAATCATAGGGCCCCGTAACATAAAGGTTTGTGATTAATTGCTAATCTCAAGTCTATGGCAAATCATGTACTAAAGTTTGAAATTGATCGCAAAATCAAATAGCGATTAATCGCAACCTTTATGTTACGGGGTTGTACCTTATTGTCTTACACATGTAACTTTACTAATGGGACCAAACTTATACACTGAGTTTCCACTGCATATCCAATGTATCTGCCCTGTGCCCCCCCCCCCCCCACCCCCAACATTTCTTTCACTCTCATCATTCTCCTTTTCTTTGCCTCCCCATAAATTACTATCTATATCTCTCCCTCCCCATTGTGAATTTTCATATACACATTATTTATTCTCCCCCTCTCTCTCTCACTCTGCATCTTTCAATTTGAATTCCATCTCTTCAATCTTTCATCATATTGCCTTATATTTGCCCATTTCTCTCACACTCTGTCTTTATCAATGTGAAGTTCTCCTACCCCCACCCCCCATCTTGATTGCTTCCCTTTCTACCTACAATAATGATAATGTATATGTAGCATTTAAACACGCCATCTCTCTAGTCACCTATTCAGAGGCGCGAGACAAATTATCTAATATTATTACCCGGCCATAGCATAGCTGCCAAGTAGGCGCTTCTGCATTTAGAAGAATAAATTCCTGCCGGTACCCATTCACCTCACCTGGGTTGAGTGCAGCACATTATGGGTAAATTTCTTGCTGAAGGAAATTCACGCCCTGGGAGAGATTCGAACCACTGACCCTCTAGTTAAGAGGCGAGAGTCCGAACCACTACACCACGACACTTCCCTTTGATGTATCCTTTAGGCTCAGGCTCCTTCTCTCTCTATCTCTCCCTGTCTGCCTCTCAATGTGAATCCCACTCACTCCCGCTGCCCAGATTGACCACCCCAGCCCCCACTCTCTCTTTGTCATATTCCCCTCCAATCTGTCCTTAGTCTCCCTATCCTTTCTATTATTTTCAATGTGAATTCCACCCCTCCCCTACCCAGATTTCTTGCCCTTCTTTTTCATATGTCCTTATATTTGCCCATCTCTCTCTCAATGTGAATTCCACCGCTCCATAACCCCCCCCCCCCAATCTGTAGCCCCCTCTCTCTCTTTATCACATTCTCCTCTGATCTGTCCCACGTCCCCCCTTCCTTCCCTTCTCTCACTCAGAATTTTTAGTAATTGAGCGCCATGAGCAACCAGCTCTTTCTCTCTTTCCTGATCACGTTTCTTTATATCTGCCCGTCTCTCTTCCATTCTCTATCTCCCTCATGTGAATTCCACCACTCCTTAGACCCCCCTCCCCCCAATCTTCATTGGTTTCCTCTTGCTCTTTATCAAATTCCACTCCAATCCTTTCATTTCATTTTCTTTTTTTTCTCTCTCTCTCTTTCCTGTTTCCTCCCCCTTTCTCTCTCTCTCTCTTACTCTCTCTCTCTCTCTCTCTTACTCTCTCTCTCTCTCTTACTCTCTCTCTCTCTCTCTCTCTTCCATCCTCTGTCTCTTTCTGCCTGTACGGGTCAGTTCACCAGGTTAAAACCATCGCATTTGAAGAGGAGTAAGGCCCCTAACACAAAGGTTTGCGATTAATCGCTAATGAAACTGACCAATCAAGATAATTGTTTCACGCGCATTTTGTTCAACAGACTGGCCAGTGACCAATCAGAAATACTGTTTCAAATTAACGATTAATCGTGAACCTTAATGCTATGGGGCACTGATCATTAACCCTTTCAGGACAAAAGAACACATTTTGTTCAATAACTTTTGATGTAGTGCTTTACAAGATATACCAGATGCAAGAGCAGAAAGAGAACAATTCTACACCAAATCTGACTATTAGTGTAGTGTTACCATTTGCCATTTTTCACTGGGAATTCTTCAACATTAAAATAATCACTAAAATTGTCAAAAATACTTAAATTGGCAACACATTAAATGTTTAAAAATCCTTAGTTTTCATGCAAATTGGCAACTTAACATCTTCAATACACTTTTTGGCGATGGACATTAGATCTGATATCATTATGTTTAATTGGAATGTATTAAATAAAGAATCAAACATTTTAGTGTTGCTAATTTAGTAAAGGAATAGTGATTTATTTTGTTGCAAAATAATTCCTGTCCTGAATGGGTTTATTTCTAGCTTCTATTTATGTTACCAAGAGTTGAAAATACAAAATCAGTGTGAGAACATTTCAACTACATGTATTTCTTTATTACAAAATTTTATACAGTGAGACCAGGTTATAACAAGGCCCGTGGGATAAGATACATTACAGACAACTCTGGCTAAGTCGAATGTCTTGAGACCACAAAAATTTGTTCAAATTTGGAGAAGCCTACACAGGTGAGGGAAATAACACTTATTTGATAGGATTCGGTCCAAAAAGTCTGACCAAATTAGTAAATTATTCAATTTAGACAGGTTTGACTTAGGCAGAGTTAACTGTACCTCTTGTTATCAATAGCATGCTCTATTATGGCAAAATACAATAGTCAACGAAAATCACTTATTTATAATGTGAGTTTGTTCCAATTCTCACCATCATATATGCGCATTTGATGTCCCATAATGCATTAGGTAGTAAACAAAAAAATGAGAGTTCATTTTGTTAAGCTAATTCCTGGCTGACTCAGCAAAAGAGCGGCAGTACTTATTTAAAATAGCTCAAGGGCTTCCAATTTTGCTTCCTTATTTGGTTTCATTTTGTTGCTAAGCAAGCTTTACTTTATTTGTGACAATGAATCCCACATTTCTTTTGCACACTCTCTGCTCTTTTGCTAAAATGCATATATGAAAACGGTGATTTCGAGTTGCGCTTGCCGATCAACTAAAGCAACTTAGCAACACCCCATAAGAGAACTCTAAAGAGCTTTCACTCAAAAATATCCTCAGTCCACAAAACCTCCTGGCTATTGCTGGTTCGAATCCTACCCATGGTGTCAATTTCCTTCAGCAAGAAATGTATCCACATTGTGCTGCACTCAACCCAGGTGAGGTGAATGGCTACCGGTAGGAAGAAATTCCTTGAATGCAGTGAGCGCCGAATGGTAGCCATGCTATAGCCGGGTAATAATGCACAGAGCGCTTAGAAACACTTCGTATTAAGCGCTATATAAATGTTGTGTCTTATTATCATTATTTATGGGCTCAATGTACAAAGTTTTTGATTTGCTAGCCGTCTTGGAAGGATAATCTCCTAATTAACAGTTGGGTGAGGTTGGAGTCTCTGGCCATGCTGTACCTCATCTTTCTTGCAACAGTCTCACTCTCAAGTTCCCGTCTTGGCCTTCTTAGGGGGTTTCCCCTGCTCGATGATATCTACATCGACGTTTGCTACAACCATGTATGTCTGTTCCCCACCCGCATTCCTCAGTTTGAACGACGACCCTTCCGGGAGGGGCTTGTTTTGATCGGAATGCTGAAAGATCACCATGAGTGAGTTCTTCTTTCCTTCCAGCATACCTAGCGGAACATTCCGTTTCCGCGTTATCGTGCAGTCCTTCTCCGGGTGATTTATGACAGGTCCAGGTTTTGGGCCCGTCTTGCTGCCTTCGACGTAGATAACATCTGATGAGGGATCGTCTGTCGTGGGTGAAGCCGAAGAGTGTCCTCTTCGAGATGGAGATGGTGTTGACGAGGCTGCTTTCGCCGGAGAATTCAGCTTGGCCCGACTGCGAGTCCGCTTTGGCTCGACGGGGCTCGTGTCTGATTTTGATTCCGAACTGTCTTTAGGCGTGAGGGTCCCGTTTGCGATTTCATCCTTGTGCACAGTGCGGTAGTGCGTATGGAGCTGGGGTACGGTGCGTGATCGCGCTCCGCATCTCGTGCAAGCGAAGAATACCTCACATGGGAGCGAAGAACCCGATTTCTTTTCCTTCTGGCCGGTCATGGTGTCTTCAAGAGGTCAGGAATGTTGTGAAGCGTGAAATATGTCAAAGATCATCACTCGAACTACCTGCACTGGGAGAAAAAGGAGAAATAACTAGAACAAAATCAAGGTCAAGAATATTTTTTACTGTACCCGACAGAGGTGACCATTGAAAGAATTTTGTGATCAATTGCAATTAACTGCAAAATTTATGACTAAGAGAGGCTAGTTTATCAATTTATCAAAATTAATCATTAATTTACTCCAATTAAAATTTCTTAATTGGGAAAGAAACATTGATATATTGCAAATTTTGAAAAATTATTAAAAAATTCATCCCGACCAACCAATTTTTATTTTTAAAAAATTGGAGGGCATCTAAACAACTTAAAATGAATCATGCTTTTATTAATTGTGTCACAGACACACTGGGTGACTTCAAGTATGGTGTTCAGTGTTGGTGGTGACGCTGAGAGAGCAAAACGGCCCGTAAACCGAGCTCTAGCACCGTTGGTCAGTTTACAGAAGCGATACGACTGCTGTATCGATCGCCCAACACCAGCCATAACATCGAGTGACGTCATACGCACTCGCACAAAGCCTCGCGAAAACTAGACGATAAAATAATTTTCGGTCCGAAATTCTCAAATTAATTTTTTTTTAATCATACAAATTGTGTAATCTTTTCTAAAATCCAAAATGAAAAACATTGCTTTCCAAAATAAAGTATGTGGTTTTATTTTCTATATGCAAGTTTCACTGTAAACTTAAATTGACCACCGACATGTCACAAGTTTTCGTAGTGAATCTGCTACTGTTCTGCCAGTCAAAAACAAATACATGATTTCAACACCAACACCAACACCGAACTTGAACTAAGTCGCAATTCTCCCAATCAATCCCTAGGGGTTGGTGTTGAAGAATGGGGAATTTGCAAGTAAATCGTCAACACCGACCGTGATCGCCTATTCAGGAGACGAGTACATATTAAGCACCCGCAATCAACACGAACAACCAGAAATACGTCAGAATCTTGCGAGGTCAACCCCAACACCGACAGGCTTCAAGTTTGCCTGTAAGTTGTAATGTGTTGAGGCTGGTGTTGATGTTACCGCAACACCAACACCAGCGCAGCGTTCAACATTGGGTGACTTCAAGTACGGTGTTCGGTGTTGGTGTTGGTGTCGAGAGAGCAAAACGGTCCGTAAACCGAGCTCAAACACTGTTGGTCAGTTTCCAGAAGTGATACAGAAATGACCGGAAATACGTCAGAATCTTTTACCCAAAACACAGACAGATTTCAAGTTTGGTGTTGAGGCTGGTGTTGGTTTTGCTGCAACACCAACACCAGCGTTCAACACCGTACTTGAAGTCGCCCACTGTACTTGAAGTCACCCAGTGACTATCTTGCATCCACTGCTCTCTATCAAAATCATCAACAACACTAAACAGTCAGAGAGTTTTGTTCATACTGAATAACGTTATCTAGAATCTGGATTACATACGGTAATTGATTAAGCTCTGAGCCCTAGGAACCATATGACACTGATGATGCACGATTATTTTTAGACAGAAAAATCTGACTCTCGGAGGTTTTTTTTTTAACAATTTCTGACTTTTGGTGGTGCCCCCTCCAGAGATGCGAAGCCAGGCGGTAGCCTCAGCGAAGCAAATCCTGATCGGAAATGACCTGTTTTATCGTTCTCGATTATTTTAAGACCAACCCTGCCAACCGACATTTGAATTTTTGATATATTTTTTGTAACGTTCATCCTACCTACCTAGGAATATCACTCAATTTAGGGATGTTACAAAATTTTAAGACATGATTAATCCAGCATATAACTGGTACAGTCTAACCTCAATATAACAAGGTTGTTGGGACCAGAGTAATTACCTCTTATATTGAAACCTTGTTATATCAGGGTCAAAATACAATAACATACAGAGAGATGGGACCAGGAAAATTACCTTGTTATAACGAGAGCTCGTTATATCAGTGCTCTTTATAACGAGGTTTGACTGTACCATCACATAGAGATTGATGAATGCTTTAATTTGACACCTCATTCAGCTCAGTAGGTGGAATATTAAGGAAGTTACAAGCATTTTCACTTGCGAAAATTAGCGTAATTAATTCTTTTGTTTCGTATTGTTTTCAGAGTCCAAAGTTGTGATCGTTGACTGCATTCAATGATGTAATTTGCTGTAACTTTCTCAAATTTAGAGTTTTTAAGAAACTTTCAGCAATCATAGATAATAGCATAATAAACGTTTTGCAATATTTCTTCAATTTAAAATGTGAATGATAATTGACTAATTAATTAAAGCTTAATTAAGCAATCATCAATTACGTGACTAGATTTAGCACAAATACCTTCAACAATTTGTTAAAATTGGAGATATATGACAATAAGACTTACAGAAATGACATATAATGACATTGTGAATAATTTTTAATATGTTTTTTCACCTAAAATGTGAAAAATAATTGATAAGTAATTAATAATGCAGTCATTAATCACATTAATATAACACATATATATACATGTATGCAGCGTCAAAATTTCAATCAACTGGAAGACATGAAACTGGAACCCTATGTTAAAAATGGTAATCACTGATTAAGAAATATGCATTTCATGAAAGATATAGAATGAAAAATTGTTAATTAACAAGTTAATTAAGTTAATTTAATCTAAATGATTTATCAATTTTTGTCTGTAATGTGTGAGAAGAAATTTGTGAAGTTATCTTGAGGATATTTGTCGATGGAAGCGAGGTGAGCACCACAGGTCTAGGCTGTCTTTTTGATTATCTGGTAAGGATCTATTCTTTTACTTGAATAGTAATTCAATTAATAATTTAATTAATATGAAATGCATCATTAACAGTTAAACCAACTAATCAATCATTCAAGCAATGTTTTCAAATTTCACAGTTTTAACTGTGCATCAAAAAACATGTTTACTGAGAGTGTACCATTACATAATTGAAATATGCACCCAACAGTTCAAATTTTCTTAATACAGTCTAACCTCATTATAACGAGGTCGTAGGGCCCAGAGGAATTACCTCTTTATATTGAAACCTTGTTATATCAGGGTCAAAATACAATAACATACAAAGAGATGGGACCAGGAAAATTACCTTGTTATAAAGAGAGCTCGTTATATCAGTGCTCTTTATAACGAGGTTTGACTGTATTTGCAATCATATTTTAAATTCAGATGCTAATCTTTTACCCTTTGTTTTTTCTTCTTGCAGATATTATGTCTACTTACACATACCAATTATGACAGATGGTTACATAGACATGCTGAGGGAAGAACTTTAGTCAAATACGAGATCACTATGGAGAAGGTCTGCGGCGAGTTGAAACATTGTCACATTGTAGTCTGTGGCATCCTCGTAGGCTTCTGAATCTAACCAGTATGCCACCTTATAGACTTGGTTCTTCAATTTTTCAAATTTTGCATGATAGAGAACAAGTGTCTGGTTCTCATACCAAACATGACACGCCTTCTTTCCAACAGCTCTCCCATTGAAAAGCTGCTGTATGTCATCTGCTTTGGAGTAGTCCAAATGAGGGAAGCATTCCTGGACCTTTTCAAGGTTACCCTCTTTCAGTTTTCTTTCAAGGGCCTTCCTTTCTTTTTCTTCACGGGAGTGTTCTTTCTCCTTTTGCCTTCTGATTATTTCTTTCCTCAGAACCTTTTGTTTGGCTTTTCGCCTGTTTCTCTGTTCCCTTCCAAGCTTGTTTGCTTTGTGAAGAATTTCATCACGCTTTTGGTCATCGAGAGAATCAAGATACTCTACGGTCTTGTTTTTACACGCCCTCATACGACAAGATAAATAGCACATTGTCGCATAAGGAGCTTTCTGCTTCAGGGCACTAAACATGCCCATAAGCTCCTCGGCATCAATGTTATGGGTTCTTGCCGATGACGCCTCCTCTCTTAACTGTTCAGTGATGTCCATCGTAAAGTATCGCTGATACTGTCTTTCCAGGACATCGATAGCTGCTTGGAGAGAACTGGACATCATTTCAGGAAAGCTTGGGTGGAGTGGCATTCCCTGAAGAGCTTTGAGGGTGGCATCAACCTGGAGGTCACCTCCAAAAAAGTCCTTTACTGCACTGAGCAGTTCTTCAGGCTTCTCTTTGGCTTGCTTCAAAGTAGTAACCACATCCTTAACAAGGCTGATGGCATCAACATGGTTCAGTTGGTTCGACGCAGAGGTGTAAAATGTGGTCATCCAAGGGCCTGTCAAAAACTTCCCAATTAGGCCAAGCACTTGTAGCTGGACCTTCGCTTCTGGCATCTGGATGTCGTGAAGAACTGCACCTCTCAACCCACCACAGGTAGTTCCTTGCTGAAGAAGTGAAAAGAAATCAGCGTGATACTCTACCAGTTTCCCAGCATTGTGGAAAATGATGTGTAGCCTATTTCCTCTGTATCTAGGCAAGACCCCACGGGGTATGTTATGATCATCCAAAAAGGCAACAAAACCTCTGGGATCCCCCTTGGAGTTTTTGTACCGCAATTTGTTCATTTGAAGTACGATGTTTGAAGCATGGCAATCGTTCCCAAAGATTTTGCCCTTGACTCCATTATGTTTCTTCAAAGCTGACCTCACTGATGATGCAATCGAATCCAATGGGTGCAAGTGACAATTTAGTTCATTCAGAGATTTACCCCACTCAGCATTTACCAAGGTGATGGCAGCATGGTTGGCTGCACATCGGTCAGACATTGAATTAGACACATTCTTTATGATTGTGCGCCTCGTTTCTTGGTAATCTGCCTCATTAAAATAGCAGTACGTTTCACTGATTTGATCGATGGTGTTACAAATATGATGTGCATAATCCTTGGCAGTACCTCCTGGCAATTCGTCAACTGCTGCTGCGTAGCACTCACTTTCTGTTGTAAAATGAATACCATTTATATGAGTTTCCTCCTGAGTAGTAGCATCAAACCCTATTGTAATATTCCGTTCTTTAAGAAGGATCTCTGCTGTTTGATGTTCTGCAATTCCCCCTAATTCACGTGCCATCAGCTCGACAGAACTTATTTGAGGAATTTGACCAAGATCATGTCCAATACGCTTGCTTATTTTGTCGATGAGTGAAGGAATGTTGGCTGTGGGTGTTTTATTCACGATGCAGTCAAAAACCAACATCCTTGTTTGGCCAGAATATGTTTTCTCATCTAGCTTTGCTCTCCCTGTAGACTCTTTGATATTCTCTATAGCCTCTTTAAGAAGGAGGACCTCTGTCTCCAAAGCTTTGACGTCATCTTGACTCTCTTTCAGTTTTTTCTGGAGAGTTCCTTGCTTCTGGACAGGAACAGTTTGGTCACATTCGCTTCTTTTCGTAGATTGATTTTTGCGGTATTGCAGCAATTGCTTGTGTGATTTTTTCAACCGTAGTAGTTCACTTTGAGTTTCGATCAGCTCCTGATTCTCAGGGACTTTACTAAGCTTCTTGATTTTGGCTTTCAGTTCTTGTAAATCTCTTTTCAATGAGTCAATTTTCATATCCTTCCTTTTCAGTGCCTGGTTTTTGAAATTCTTTGGCGTTTTCAGCTTTTCCCTTAGTTCATCCATCCGAGTTCTGCGCTTAGCCATGAGACTGGCTCTGGAAGTAGAGACAGAGTCAAGTCTTCTCTTAAGTTTATGTTTCCTTGGGGTGAGGACTTGTTTCCTACCTCTCCTTGATACTGTAGTCGAATGAAGAAATTTAAATGGTTCTCTACAAATACCTGCGTATTTCTCGAGTTCTATGGGATTGCTCAGCTTTTTGTACTTCATAGCTTGATTCACAGCGACATTTATTCGAGAGCCGATTGTATGAGTGTTTCCTCCTTGATCACCAACAGAAGTCGGGTATTGATCGAAAAGTCGTTTCACAACTGCTACTCTGCTCTTGTTGAGGGACATGT
>BQKZ01001396.1:58057-79792 GCA_036244855.1 Temnopleurus reevesii
CGGGCCACCTAAAATGGTTAATTTTCGATTTTTAGGTGGCCCGACGGGATTTTAGGTGGCCAATTGTCACCGGGCCACCGCTAATTTCGAGCCCTGGAATGCCTGAGTGATTATGTTCTTATCATGATATACGAGGTAGAATAAGCACTGTCAATCAGTCTTTATCCATGATAGGACAAGGCAAGAATTATTTCATTAAGAATAAGTTCATCGGTTTGATAGATAACCATAATGGAATACAGGTAACTAGGTCGAATTGCCTCATACCACCAAAAAAATTCGACTTTGGAGTAATTTGACTTACGAGAGGTAAAATAACACATGTTTTATATCATTTGTTCCAAAACATCTCGTTGACTTAGACAATTATTGTTAGACTTAGGCAGAGCTGACTGAAGATTCTCCATTCACCAACTATATGTTATGCATGAATGCTGTGATTTTTTTTTTCACCACTCTTGGCACTTTATAACCAAGGAATTAATACATAGTTCCTTATAAATATACCCTGGTTGGTGCTGAAATAATCAATTTAATCATAATGATTGTTTTTTATTCCCTTTCTCAGCTTACGTGACAAACTTCGGAATATTCTCAAGGCAACCTTCACTCACTCCAAGAATCTTGCATCCTTCGTCTTCCTCTACAAGTCATTGCTCGTCATCATGAGACGGTTAGAAGGCAAACAAGAGGGGGCGCACTCCCTTCTAGCAGGTTTTATCGGAGGATATCTAATCTTTGGAGAGAATAACAAAGTTAATAGCCAGGTATGCATACATTACTGTAATCATCTTATGATATAGTCAAACTTTGTTATAAAGAGCACTGAGATAACGAGCTTTCGGTATAAGAAGGTAATATTCCTTGTCCCATTTTATTGTATTTTGGCCCTGATATAACAAGGTTTCAATATAAAGAGGTAATTTCTCTGGTCCCAACGACCTCATTATAACAAGGTTAGACTGTATATAATATTTTATTTATTCTTGCTCTCATATGAAGGACAGAGCTTTTAGGAGATAAAATACTCTTTTGTAGATGCTTAAATTGGCAACATCTGTTATGTTTCCAATTCGTTAAATAGTAGAAAATGAGTTTACATTGAGTTTATAATATCCTAAAAGATTTTGTGAAAAAAGAAAAAACAATTAACGTTAACATAGAACAAGTGATATTTAATTTTCCTCTGCATTGCCAATTTAAGGACTTCTACAGATGTGATTGGGTAGATTTCAATAGGCCAGTTTAATAACAAATTCAAATTTATGCAGGTTGCTTGCCAGCAAACGTCATTGCATGTACAGTCAAACCTGTCTTAGCGGCCACCTGTCTATAGTGGCCAAGTAAATCGGTTCCCTCCAGATGAAAACGTGTGTTATAGAACCTGTCTATAGAGGTCACCTGTCTACAGTGGCCACTTTTTCTGTCTCTCTTGGGTGGGCACTATAGACAGGTTTGACTCTACATGGTATTCCCTAAACTGGTGAGTAAGAATGGAACTACAATACTTGGAATCCAGATTACATACATTTCTTGTTGCTATGTTGGATGAACTTTGAGCAAGCTATTGGGCTGTCAATAACAACCCCAAATGCTACTACATCTTTTTCCTCACACCTGCAGATCAACATGTATCTCCTTTCACGGATCCTATTCGGCGCAGCCCGGATGGCTCGAGACAAAGGCCTCATCCCCGACCCGAAGATTGACGTATTTCCAATATTTGCTGCCCTCGTGTGGGCGATCGTCATGTGGCAGTTCGAAACCCATCAGTCGGTGCTTCAGCAATCGCTTCAAAACTCCATGACGTATCTGTATCACGATTCTAACATCTGGCACAGTATAGGAGACTTTCTTTGGAGAAATAAGCCAGGACAGATATAACTTTTATAAGATTCTTATATTTTTTAATACTGTATAGCGAGATAATTTCGCTGTGTTGATTTTTTGCCGTTGGTTAGTCCATGAACATTTTCGAGGAGTATTGAATTCACTGGTAAAATCCATGAAAAAATGTATGATCTCCGGACTGAACCAAGAACGATTATTCAAGAAACAGAAAGTGATTACTACTACAAAAGATTTCTGTTAAATGCCGAAAATGATAAAGAATGACCATATCATCACAGTATATTCTGGAAATTTTATTTAGAAACGCGATTGAAACATTGAAAGTGTTAACGTGCCATTGCAAAACATGTTAAATTTTTGTTCAAATTCTTTAAGGATTATTTTCACGGCTCTGAAATTCGCGGTCAGCAATTTTACCGTGAAATGCACGCAAATTATCCCCTACAGTAACGTTCTTTAAAAAACTGATTCAGGGGCGATAATTTGGCACCCAGAAGGTCATGGGTAGGAAGAGATACAAACCTTAAAATCATATTCCTTACACCCTGCTTTATTCTGCTGGGTGCTGAAATCTGCATATTATAGATTGTATAAACCCTGTAGTATTTCAATATATTGCCCATCAACTCATTCGGCAAACCAGGTTTATGAGACAGGGTACATATATGTATACAGTTAAAGCCTCTGTTGGGAGCTTATAATTACCACTATTAAAAACGTACAGTCAAACCTCGTTATAACAAGGTCCTTGGGACCAGAGAAATTATCTCTTCTTATCGAATCATTGTTATATCAGGGCCAAAATATAGTAAGATGCAAAGAGATGGGACCAGGAAAACTACCTAGTTATAATGAGATCTTGTTATATCAGTACTCTTTATAACGAGGTTGGACTAAATAAGTTTTTAAACCTTATGTTGTTTTGTCATTGTGCAATGCCAGTTTCCATGTAACAAAAAAATATGAAGGCAACATCTGGTAGACACGAGCACTGTGAGTAAAAGGAATGAAAGATTTGGACAAAGTAAACAACTTCCATGGAAGCATTTACAATAGCTTCTCTCTTATTCTGTTGAGAAATGTCAAATTAGTGTTGTTTGTGTGCATGTAGCTATTGTGAAGGCTTTAATGAAGTTGTTTACTTTCTACAATCCTTTTGTCCCTTCTGCTCACATAGTTAGCCTTGCTGGAAGATCCTTGGGTCGATCGATCGCATGAACAGTCTTACCTATCCTCTTCTTGTTAAGACATCTTAAATTCTTGAGCCATCCTCTTAACATAGACACAAACCCTGATGTGTCTTTGTTATGAGGCTAACACAAGCAATCAAGATGTCTTAGCAAGAAGAGGATAACTATGACCATTCATGCAATTTCTTGTAATGCACTCTGTACTTTCCATTTGCAGTAGATTATGCAAAATTAGATTTTCTCATTTTTTATACTGATTTGTTTTATGCTTCTTTCCAATTTTGCTCCCTCACCCTCTCGTTCTCACTTAATTCCTTTTCTCTCCCGTTCCTTCCATGTTTTCTTTCTTTTCCAGTCTTTCTCCCTCTTTCTAAAGTTTGCTCCCTTCCCCTCTCACTCACCACCTCCATTATCTCCTTCTCCTTTCTATTGCTCCCTCTCCCTCTCCTTCT
This sequence comes from Temnopleurus reevesii, assembly GCA_036244855.1. Taxonomy (NCBI): domain Eukaryota; kingdom Metazoa; phylum Echinodermata; class Echinoidea; order Temnopleuroida; family Temnopleuridae; genus Temnopleurus; species Temnopleurus reevesii. The sequence continues at coordinate 61,551 of BQKZ01001396.1, forward strand.
ATTCTATCTCTCAGTCCCAAGCATCCCCCTTCTCTTGCCAATCACCCCCCTTATTATCTACATATCTCTCCTCTAATCTTCCTCTACTTTCTTTTTCCATTCTCCCTCTCTCCGCTAGTTCTTGCTCTTTCTCTTCTCATTTTCATACTGCTCCTTCCCATTCTCGCTCTCTCAATCACTTTTTAGGTCTTTATAGATTTTTCCCTTCTCTCTATCCCTTGCCTCCCCCTTATACTGTCAAAATTTCTTTTTCTTCTTTGCTCTCCAGATCCCTCTCTCAATTTATTTGTTATCTCAGTAATTATTCTCTCCCTCATTTATCCCTCTTTCTCTACACACTCTTATTGCTCCTCTCCCATTCTCTCACTCTCCTAAAACACGTCTCAAACTTTCCCTGCTCTCTCATTTCTTCACTCCTTTTCTACACACCTCCTTATCGCTCTTTTTTCCTTTTCTCCCTCGTTCTCCCAAGCCCTCTCTCAATTCCTCTCAATCTTTCTCCTCTTCTTTTTCTACCAAATTTCCTATTGCTCTCTTCCCTTTCTCTCTCAATCTTTCCCCTCCTCTCTCTTTCCACCTCAACGAATTTTACTTTGTTTTCCAGAAAACTTCTTATTCTGCCTTGAATGATTTGTAAATAATTAAATTGATATTGCATTAAATTATGAAATGTAAACTATAAAATTGTATATCATGCATTAATGCTAGATGCATTGAATAAAGATACAGAAAACAAGACAAATGCATGATTGTATTCTGTTTGAGTTGTAATGTACATGTTTACATTTTTATATTGTAGAAAATCGTCACAAAGACTTCAAAATATTGTGATTATTTCAACAGCACATGACATAAGTACACAATAAAGATAATCACTATTTTCATATGAAGGGGCAGTGTAATTTAAACCCCGTCTCTTATATCAAAGGCTGATGTACTATAAAACATGGCAAAATTAGTCAGCGGAGACAAATCCAGTGAAATCCTTGATTCTGATTGGCTTAATACCACTGCCACTGACTGTTGTTATAGCAATTGTCGGAAAATCCGCTTTTGTCGCACTGACTAATTTTTATGAAATGGCCCCCTGGTCTGAACAGGGACAAAACTTTGATCACTATAGTGGAACCTCGTTACAATGAGCACCGATATACTGTGACAAACTCATTATTACAAGGTGATTTTTGTGGTCAAATTTCTTTCTCTAGTTTAGTCCTGTTATTACAGGTTTCAATCTAAAAAGAGTTTGTTTGTCTCAAGGACCTTGTTATAGTGAGGTGCCACTGTATTTTATTTTATCGCTCTAATGATTCTCTTCTGCAATTGTAGACATTTCATTCTCTGAGCTGGCCAATGGGAAAGGTTTTTAGTTGCCTTTCATCGACCAACCCTCTGAAATTGGGCCGAAATTCATTCATATTTCTTTCCTTTCAGACTTATTTTATCAGACCCTTTCCAGTTCACATGTTTGTTGAAAAATCAGTATTTTGTTCGAAGCAGACACAATTTCATTACATGATTTATGTATTAAACTGATCAAAACAACAATAAGAGAATGAACGAAAAAAAAACTTACATGGTGTCATTTTCTATTAGTATCTACTTTGAATGACATACAGATCAGTAAATGTACCAGACATTTACAACAGATTATGCTAGATAAATTACACACATAGGGGGTGTTGCTCAAAATCAACTGCAACTTTGAAAATTGAAACGTGCATTTTCATTCGTGCATGGTATGCGCATTTAACAAGACGCGCATGAAACAATGATTTTGATAGGCGCCTTCCGGTCAACTGCAAGTTGCGATCAATTGCAACTTTTGAGCAACACCCCCAAAGTCATACATGTACAAAAAATATAATTCTTTCGCTGTGACTACACCTTTGAAAATTAACATAAGGACAATTTCATTCAGCTTAATGTACCAAAACGTGATTTTTATAATGATTTATTTTTACATAGACTGCTTACAGCACTCAAATGGATATCTTTAAATGGCATGTATTATATACACTGTTTATTACAGTTGACATTATAATTTAAAGAGTAATCAGGCATTAGATCTAAATTCATTGAATGATTAAAGCAAATTGGCAACATTATATGTCTCTATTGGAATGTCTGCAGATATAGATTGTAAATTATTTGTACATTCTAAAGGCAATAAACGACTATTGAGATCGAATTTAACATGATCCCAAACGGATATATCATTCCTACAGTATGGAAAGAAATAAGTTTCTAGTCCCACTCTATCCCGAAAAATGCATCTGTTTTACAGAGTCTTTGGGGCTGTCAAATCTGTCCATATTATGAAGTTTTCATTTGACATTTTTACATTTTTATAAAATACATACATGAACATCTGAAGAAGAATCTCTGCTGCTCTTAAAGTACCATACATTCTAAATCATTTCGCATGAGAAAGGATAATCTTTTCATGCCAAGCCTCTCATCCCCTTCTCCATCCCCCCCCCCCTCTACAAAAACTCATTATTTTCATCTATGTACAGCATAACCACACTCTACATGTGTATTTAACATGCATGGTGATCTAAATATTGCACAAAACAAACGAACTCAATAAATAAACGTTTCAAACCATAAAAAAAAAAAATATGACAAAATATGACTCAGAATGTGGCACAATTTTTCTGGCTTTACAATAATAATAATAACAGATGCAATTTATATAGCGCACGTATCCACTCTGTTGAGTGCTCAAGGCGCTTTACATTATTATTACCTTGGCTTTAGCCCGGCAGCCATCCACGGCGCACTTGGCATACCAAGGAATAAATATTCCTGCCAGGTACCCATTCACCTCACCTTGGTTGAGTGCAGCACAATGTGGATGAATTTCTTGCTGAAGGAAATTGACGCCATGGGTAGGATTCGAACCTACATCCCTCTAGTTGAAAGAGGCGAGAGTCACGACCACTACACCACAGCGCCTCCACTATACGATCATATTGATCAGTAATGGTGTGATGGTATTGTGTGCGTTTACATAGTACACTATGTAGAAAAATTGAGGGACCACTATTAAAGATAGTATCACACATTACGATTTTGATATATAAACAAATTCTCAAATTAAGCTGCTGACATATTTGATTACATTCAGAATGCTGGAAAAAAATTAGAGAATGCAAAAGCGAAGGAAATTATATGGGCACTATCAAGATATCTATGAAAATTGAATTAAGTGTACCGCTGTCTCTTTATTACTGCACACTAGGTCTTTTTTTTTGTTTTAATATTCCCATTTGTCAGCACTAAATGCTGATTTTGAAGCGTAATATTTTCACAGCTTAGTTGATGTACACTATCAAGGATTTAAGTAGCGTTTAGAATCTGGCAGTTGAGATTTTTTCAACCAAAAACAATGTTGTACAGTGTCTTTGATATAAATTGTGATACACAGTTTGAAATTTTTTGGAAATATCCCAAATGCAATTGTCTTAGAGTAATTTCAGCTACATGTACTTGAATTTTTTTCCAAACAAAAACAATGTTGTACAATGTCTTTGATATATATATAAATTTTGATACACAGTTTCAAATGTTTGGAAAATATTCCAAATGCAACCATCTTGCATTGAATAATTTTCACACACAAGTAATTTCAGCTATTATGTACTTAAATGATGACTCGCGCTCCAATACATGTCCTGAAAAGTGAACCCATAGTGAATGAAACAATTCTATCTATCTCATACATCTATAGCTCTTCAAATCTGAAAGAAGTATCAAGCACTTTATTCAGGGGTTGAGAGCATGTATTTCTTAGTTTCCACAGCTTTCAGTTGGGCAAGGTTGACTGTATGTTTATGAAACATTTATCTCGTTATACATCAAATCTTCTCTTAGTCGAAGCTACATATCTGTTCCAACAGCTCCCCTAAAAGCAAAATTCACCATATTCGCTGTCAAAGTTACATGTCACTTCTTCCCAACATCACACGTAATTTTCCTTAGCAACAATTGAAGCTAATCCTCTATAGGAATCACTAAGGACAGGGTTGATTGTATGTTCATGAAACATTTATCTCCTTATAGGGCAAATCCTCTCTCAGTCGAAGCTATATGTCTGTTCGAACAGCTTCCCTAAAAGCAAAATTTACCATATTTGCTGTCAAATTTACATGTCACTTCTTCTCAACATCACACTTAATTTTCCATAGCAATAATTGATGCAAATCCTCTATAGGAATCACTAAGGATAGGGTTGACAGCATGTTTATGAAACATTTATCCCTTATACAACAAATTTTCTCTCAGTCGAAGCTATATGTTTGTTCCAACAGCTTCCCTAAAAGCAAAATTTACCACATTTGTCAAAGTTACATGTCACTTCTTCCAAACATCACACTTAATTTTCCTTAGCAATTATTGATGCTAATCCTCTTTAGGAATCATTAAGGACAGAGTTGATTGTATGTTTATGAAACATTTATCCCTTATACAACAAATCTTCTCTCAGTCGAAACTATTTTGTCTGTTCCAACAGCTCTCAGTAGGGACCTTTAGCATGAACAAGACGGTATGGCTGATCACAACATTAGCTCTAAGGTCCGTTCCGGAAGGGTGCACCAACACAACACTACTTCTTGAATGGACCTTAGAGCTAACGTTGTGATCGGCACTACCGTCTTGTACATGCTAAAGGTCCCTATTAAGGCGAAGATAACTGTATTTGCAGTCGCAAAAAAACATGCAGTATGTACAACACTTCCTTCATGCCTCAGCAATGGCTCATGCCATCCCAGAGAGCAGCTTGGCTCAATCACTCCAGAGAGAGTCGTTATTGCAGCCTCTTTCACTTCCCAAATGAACAGTTGCTAGAATTCAATACATGTACATTGCAATTGCACGTAAGCAAGATGGTGTGAGTAAGTCGCTATGACAACAAGCAAAGATCATGTGTATGACATCACATCTATGAAGGTGGATTATCATTGAAGTGATGGCGGGATAATCTCTCTTTCATTCTTATTATACGTCTCCATATTGTATACCACTTTTTTTTCAGAAGCTTCGGATTTTAACGGCTACCTACACTATTCAAAATGACTTCCTCTGTGAATTCCTCCCTTCAACATTTCAGACTCACTGTAGATTTTTAATGATGGACAGAAGTAACTGGGGGATCCTAACTAGGTCTCGGCAGCTTAGCCAGCCTGGTAGGTAGGTAGGTAGATTCTAGAACTTGGGTTGCATCAGGCTTATATCAGCCAAGGGAGCCATTATTGCAGCCTCTTTTGCCAGAAGTCAATACATTGCATGTAAGCCAGATAGTGCGAGACAGTCACTACGGCAACAAGCGATTTTGTATGTCATGCATATGATGTTGCGTCTACGATGGTAATTTATCATTGAGGTGATGTTGGAAATCTCTCTTGTGTACATCATGCACATTATGTTATGTCGTCGATGACAACTTATCATTGATGTGATGGCGGAATAATCTCTCTTTCGTATACGACGCATATGATGTTACATCCACGATGGCGATTTATCATCGATGTGATGGCTGAATCATGTCTATTTCGTATATCACGCATGATGTTGCGTCTGTGATGGCAGTTTATTATTGAAGTGACGGCGAAATAATGTCTCTGAAGTATATCATGCTTACATATAGATGCAATTTATAAAGCGCACTTATCCACTCTGCTGAGCGCTCAAGGCGCTTTGCAATATTATTACCCTGCCTTTACCCTGGCAGCCACCAGCGCACTTGGCTTTTCAAGGAATGAATATTCCTGCCAGGTACCCATTCACCTCACCTGGGTTGAGTGCAGCACAATGTGGATGAATTTCTTGCAGAAGGAAATTAACGCCATAGGTGGGACTCGAATCGCAGACCTCTGCATAAAAGGCAGGAGTCTAAACCACTACGCCATGAGGCTTCTGTATATTACACATACAATGTGACGTCTACGAACGGATGGCAATTTATCAGTGAGGTGATGGCGCAATAATGTCTTTTTCGTATATCACACATATGATGTTACATCTACGACGGCAATTTATCATTGAGGTGATGTAGGAATAATATCTCTCACGTGCGATAGATCATACTTAATCTGCTTTGGGATTTCGAGCTCGTCGACATCATCTTTATTGTGGAGTTGCAGCCGGACAATTTGAAGCGACCTCTCGTACAAGCTGTACACTGCAAAACAAAAACAGGGAATAATTTCACTTTTCATATTTGATGAGCAGTTTAACCCTTTCAGGATGATAGAACACGTTTTGTGTTTTGGTCCAATAACCTTTCATGTAGTGCTCTAAAAAAATACCTGATGTATGAACAGAAAGAGAAAAAAATTCTACACTAGATCTGACCATTTTTATTCTATCACCATTTTTGTCGCTGGATGCAGAGAATTTCTTAATGAAAATAATCACTAAATTCGTCGTAAATTCTTCAATTGGAAACGCAGAAATCATTTGAAAATCACCATTTTCCACGCAAATTGGCAAGTTTTACAAAAGTTTTAACACCATTTTGACAAAGAAGATTCCATATATTGGTAACATAATTGTTAATTAAAACATTCTAAAAAGTGTTGCCAATTTAGGAAAGGAATAGTGATCAAATTTGTTGTAAAATAATTCCTGTCCGGAATGGGTTCAGACACAGCTGAAAAATTATCAAAAGATTACTCTACAGTTTGATCTGAAAAATTTGCCAAACAAAACATCTTTTGTGTAGTATAAATTTGCGGAAGATTTATGTACAACATGCTAAAATATTGGCTTATATAGTAGATCGGAAATTAGAAATGGGAATATCCAACAAACTATACAACACTTTTGCTCATACAAGCATTGTTACTACAATCTTTTATACAGATATATATAAACATGCACAATTAATGCCAGGGTAATAATATGGTACATCAAGCGAAGTAGTGCATATAGTGATATAATATAAATGGATGTATGATTAAATACGCCAATTTTCTAGTTACCTATTCAGAGACGTGGATGAATAAAGAAGAAAGGAAGCTAATCTATAATTTAGAGTATGATAATGGTGGCTACATGTACTTGTATAGCGCACAGGTCCACCTTATCGGTGCTCATGGCGCTGAAAGCTTTACACTCATTATTACCCGGCTCTAACTGGCAGCCATTACGGCGCTCCGCATTACCAGGAATTTCTTCTTGCCGTCCCCATTTACCTCACCTGGGTTGAGTGCAGCAAAATGTGGATAAATTTCTTGCTGAAGGAAATTAACGCCATCGTTGGGATTCAAACCTATGACCCTCTGGTTAAAAGGCGAGAGTCAGAACCACTACACCACGATGCTTCCACGCTCTCCTCATATGATGTGAAAAGGTAATGGTATGTGTTAAGACTACTTTTGAATATTTCTTTGTTAGAAATGAACAAGCATTATGTAACTTATGTCATTAGAGAGTGTGTTCCACAGTCAAGGAGCATTGACAGCAAAATCCTTTTCATCAAAAGAACCTTTCACAATATGAGGAATTAGCATTCCGGTACCTGATGATCTGAGATTTCTGGAAGGAACATAATCTGATATGAGATCACATGTGAAGGAGAAAAACCATTGACACTTTTCAAATAGTGCATGATAATTTTTAATTACTTACTTGGAACTCTAATCTTCACGACGGGCGCCCTGTACTCTCTTCTTCCGTCCCACGGCTCAGGCAAGTAGACATTCTTCCCCACGCCTTGATCGAGGAATTCTAACATATCGCCAGTCTTCTTATCTCGTACGATCCACGGATGCCCCTCATATGTGCGCATATTGAGCTGGTTTCCTTGCGCCAAGCCATTCTAACAGAAGGATAAAAAACAACCCTCAAAATCACAATTTTGACATTCTTTCCCATGCCTTGATCGAGGAATTCTAACATATCGCCAGAGTTCTTATCTCTGACGATCCATGGATGTCCCTCATATGTGCGCATATTGAGTTGATTTCCCTGGGCCAAACCATTCTAAAAGGATTAAATAAAAAATCACAATTTTGACATTCTTCCCACGCCTTGGTCGAGGAATTTCTAACATAACGCCAGAGTTCTTATCTCTGATGATCCATGGGTGCCCCTCATATATTCGCATATTGAGCAGATTTCCGTGGGCTAGGCCATTCTGAGAGAGGGATTAAAAAACAATAATCAAAATCACAATATCATAAGAATGAAAAAAGTATGGCCTTTCCTTGGTACATTAAATTGAAAGCAAAAGAATCACCAGATAAGATTAATTACACTTTGAATTAAAGGATGCAGCAAAAGTTCTGGACATTTCGCAACACTGGGCTGCTATCTAAAGGTTGAATAACAACAAATTTGTATGATTTGCAAAAAAATTATTTCTAGGCAATTTATCGACTGAAAGGGTGTTGTTCAAACGTTGCAATTGATCACAAGTAGCAGTTGATCCGAACGCGCTAATAAAAAACAGTGTTTCATGCGCGTCTCGTTAAAAACGCCTACCCTGCGTGAATGGAAATGCTGTTTATAATTTGCAACTAATTTGCAATTGATTTGCGATCAATTGCAACTTTTCAACAACACCCCAGAAGAGAACTTTCAACCCAGGCGAAGTTGAATGAATAATATTTAATCTTACCTCTGTATATGTCTGCCTCTCTCCAGAAAAGCTTATCCAAATCACGTCGACGACACGCTCCGAGCTATTCTTGAACGCCACAAATGCTCTGGCGTTAGACGGTCCTGACTTGAGTGGATTCGGGATCCTGTTGTGATTATTGTTATGGTCCCCCATTGCGTTATCATCTGGCCTTGTCTTTAAACTCGGTTCCTTCTACGACGCAGCGATATAGTTATCTGCAAAACAAATGCACACAATATATAACGACTTGAAGTCTATTCTAAGCCTTTCAGAACCATATAGAACACATTTTGTGTTTTGGTTGAATAACTTTTGATACAGGGCTCGAAAAATATACAAGATGCATAAGAAAGAGAGAAAAAAAATATATGCACACAATATGTAACAAATAGAAGTCCGTTTTTACCCTTTCAGGATGATAGAGCATATTTGGTGTTTTGGTTCAATATCTTTTGATGCAGGGCTCTAAAAATATGCCAGATGCTGCTTGCATGAGAATAAAAAGGCAATAAAATGCTACGACGAATGCAACCATTTCTTCTCTGTTAAAGCTTGGCGTTTGTTGCGGAGAACCTCTTAGATGGAAATACATGTAATCACTAGAATTGACCAAAATCCTTAAATTGGCATTTGGCAACACCTTAATCATCTAAAAATAATTAGTTTTCACACAAATTGGCAACTTTCATTGTTTTAACCTGCTTTTTTTGCAATGAAGAAATAATTTGGGAATATATCTTACTGGAATATTCCAAAAAGAGAATTTTAAAAAATTATGTTAGAGTTGCCAATTTAGGAAAGGAATAGTGATTGAATTTGTTGAAATATATGATTCCTGATTTCCTGTCCTGAATGGGTTTAAAAGCTGCACAGATGCCAACTGTTCCAGAATATTCATGGACTCTAATTCTATTGAAATTCAGTGCCTAACTTATACTTTAGGCTATGAATTCATAAATGAGTACCGGGCGGTAGCAGGGAGTATCCTAAAGGCCCGGGCACACCAAACACGGCACGGCACCACGGCACGGTTTTTGCGCGGTATTTTGGTTGTCATTGGCCAGCGCGCTCCTCCGCGCAAAGGATGTTCAACAATTGCCCAATCACAGGGGAGATAGCGCGTAAAAACCGTGCCGTTATGCCGTGCAGTGTTTGGTGTGCTGCCTGCTGGGGCCTTAATTGTAATCAGCCTTCTCACATGAGAAACATTAATTCAACTGCTTGGTTATTTACATAATCTTATTCTCATGCACGAGATCTTCTCACATCAACTCAAAGTTGGGGCTCCAACCTAAAGTGTCATCAAATATGGAGCTGTGCAGGCAATTTCTAAGCTATTTCTGCAGAGTGCATGCATATCTCACAATTCAGCCCATTTATATTCCTATTTTTCATTTGACAAAGTCACAAATGCCATAATTTTTAAAGAAACAACTACAACTAGCCCTAGTACAAGTAAAGAAGAAGAAGAGGTTAACTATCAGTGTTTATGTTTAATAATTAATACTCTATTTTCCACATTTCACTTGCTATCCTTGTTGCACCATACCTACCTAGGTAGGGCTGTGTGTATGGAATATCTGTCCTTCTCACAGCAGATTGAAAACCGCAGTTGGCATTCAGCAGAGTCATTGACAAAACACCCCCAGAGTTCGGGCTAGGCCTCGGATGCAGATTCGGTGTCAATGAATAGGTCTTCGCGGTGGTTCCGACTGAAGCTTTGGATTAAATAAATAGTTCGTGAGATACCGCTGGTAGAACCCCTGGAATTTCCACAAAAGAATCAAGAAATCAAGAAGATACATCTAAAGCCTAATTAAAACTGCACATTTCCTCGGAAATGCGACCCTGAATCGGTCAGATATCCTCATCCCCTCACGTCCCACACGTAAACAACTTCACTATTTTTTTCTGAGACAAAAACATTATCTCATGATTCCCTACAGAGGGCGCGTGATGAAAATAAAAATGGTTTTCTCATAGAGGTTTCTACAAAATGAAAATGAATATACTCGTTTAGAAAAGGAGACAAAAGGGGTGTTATTGCTGGTCAGGTGGTAAATGTACATCACTCAAAGATAACTCAAACAAATTCTTTGGTTATAACATATATACTCACATTCCCCTCAAAATATTTCTGCTCATTTAGTTAATATTTCAAATTCATTGTATTTTTATCCACCTACCAATAATTGTTCTTTTTATTCATTCACACACAATGGTCTTGCTTTTCGGTTTAAATACCATGTATTGTCTAAATTTGGTGCATAATAAACGATAATGTAATTTTTTTCAAATTACTATGAATTTTGAAAGCCTAATCCGTTCATTTAGTGTTTGTTATATCTAGAGTCTGTTATATAGAGTTTGTTAGCTAGCTTATACATATTTTTGTATTAGCTGTTAACAATCTATTCATTTTACTCAGGAATATATAGTTTTATTAGAATGGAGGAGTGTCTTTTTTCTTTCTTTGTTTTACTGTTGAGAATTTTTAGTTATTGATGTTTTAATTCAATTGTGTATTGTGCAATATTTCTGTTAAATATGCCCATCCATGAGGGTTTACATACATCAGCATAACAGTACATGAAGAACTTCACTTTTGCAAACCCTAGCTGGCCTATCTTGCTTTATTTTCTTCACTTCTCCTCTTTCCACTTTTTCTTTTTTTTATGTTATGTTTTATGTTTTCCATTTACTGTGATAGATTTGTCATTTTTACTGTTGCAAAGTTTTTGATGGCGGTATCAATGATAATAATAATAAAGAATTTGGTTTAACGTTCAAAAGTGATGCGGGGGGAGGGGGCTTATATGTAGCCCCCTATTTCTGATGCCCATACAGCACCTTTCGCTTTTTAGACCATCATCGGCACCCCCACTGACTAAATCCTTGATCCGCTCTTAATTGCTATATCCATGGACCTTTTCCTAGGTCCATGGTATTTCCGAGCCAATTGTAAGCGCCCCTCCCCTTTCCTGGTAAGATCATGAAATTAGTGACGATTTTTTTTTTTGGGGGGNGTGGGGAGGGGCGGTTGCTAACCTGAAAGGCGGGAGGTCATGGTATCCCAATGGCCAGTCCTGGATCTGCCCATGTTTTATACATGTGTTGAGCAAACAATGATATACACAGATCAAAGTATCAGTTTTCCTTTTATCTTTTTTTTAAAACAGGAACTTAAAATTCCGCTTCTAGTTATAAGCATCCTGCATGTCTCTCCGCCATTTTCTCTCTCTCCCTACCCAACTCAATCCCCTTTCCATTTCGTTCTCCCTCTAAATCAATTGATTATCTCTTTACCCAATTCCCTCTTTTCTATTCTTTAATTTCTCCCTCTCTCTAGCTCTCGGTGGTCCCACAATATCTCTCTCTCTCTCTCTCTCTCTTTCTTTCTTTTCCTTCAGTCCTCTCTTTCCATTTCTCCCCATTATCTTTCCCTCCCTCCTCCTCTCCTTCTCTCCCTCGATCCTGATTTCCTTCTCCATCTCAACCTATTTATGTTCAATTCAGTCATCCTCCTCTCCTCATTTCTCATTCTATTCCCCCCCCCCTCTCTCCCTCTCTCTCTAGTTTCCTTTAGTCCCTATTTCTATCCCCATTTATCTCTCCCTTGCTTCCTCCCCATATCTCTCTCTCTCTCTCTCTCTCTTTCCTACTTCATTTCTTCCATCACCTGCATTTGATCATCTCTCATCCTCTTTATTCCTTTCTGTCTGTATATTTATTTATTTCTCTCTCTTTCCCTCATCACGAATTGAGCTTTGCAAGTTTGTGCACATGTAATGGGTAAAAGAATAAAGTAGGCAAACGCTATTGAAAATGATCAAGTATTAAACTGCTTTTTATTAAGCATTCATCAAAGGCCATATGTAGCAATGACAAATAATCTCAAAATACTAGTACATTTAATTGTATTTGATGCTTTGGATATCTTTGTAACTAAAGCCAAATGCATACGCCACGACTCAACCATCTTCTGACTGGCTTGCGACTGAGTGAGCAGATTGCGATGTCATGACTCTTGTGAGATTGCCAGCAGCGCACAGTTGGATGCAAATCGGAAGCCCAATCGCAGGGGTCTGGCATGTTGAATCCTTTTAAACCGAGTCGTAAGCTCACACCTAATCAGACAACCATATTGTTTGCGACGTCACAATGATAATGAAAAAGTGAAAATAACACGGTATAAACTATTTCCGTAAAATTAAGTTGAACGCCAATTCAATGGTCCTTGAAATGCACTTCGAATCGAAACCAGCTTGTGATTGTTGGGTCCGCAAAGTTCATTACATGGCGTACAGATATCTATGACCCACTTTATTTTACGGAAATTATTTATAACGCATAAAATGATGATCATTGTTAAAAAATGGATAAAATAATGTATATTTGCATACTTAAAATTACAGTTAAGCAATCTGTATGTTAACTAATACTTAAAATCATAGTGATGCTGGTGCTTATTAATTCTCTATGTTAAAATGTGTGACTGTGTAATTTTTAAATGCATATTCACAATAGTGCATGGAGTTTACATAGAATACATGGATGGAATACTCTTTGCATATAAATATGCATCATCACGTTAATTCATTAATTAATAGTCATTTGTGCAAAGTGGAAGCTACCCTTAGATATTTTGCTATTTCAATAAAAGGATAATTTTTTAATGAGAATATTGAAAAAAAAATGATCAAAATTCATTTCAAGGGATGAGAAAATTACGGTCTGTTACATCTTATTGTAAATCCCTTTTCACTCTGCCAATTGGCAACACTTAATGTCTTATGGGGTGTTGCTCAAAATCAACTGCAAATCAACTGCAACTTTGCAAACGCGCATTTTAATTTGTGCACGATATGCACATTTAACAAGACGAGCATGAAACGGTGATTTTGATTGGCGCGTTCCGATCAACTGCAACTTGCGATCAATTGCAACTTTTGAGCAACACCCCCTTAGACGATCAGCTCTTCATATTATTGTACATGAAGTTTCACATTTTCTAAATTTTCTCAATTTTCTCAAAGTTACATATTCCCTCTATAAAATAGACAACTGCCCCAAATGTAAGAGTGTAATTTTATTGCTCCTTAACCGAAGTTGATCTTTCTTTTGTAGCATGCTGTTCGATTCATCATCTATTCATTGAAATATAAAAACATCTGGCGTGGACTTCCCCTCTCATCGTGATTATTACAATATATGATGGAATGCAAATACACAAATGTCCAAAAGGTCCAAGGTCAAAATTTCTAACTTTCAATTATAAATGACATTTGCATTGGAATGTTATTGACTATATTAGCTACAAGATAAAACCTATGGTAATACATATACAAATGATAATTGGGTGGATTTATATAACATCTTTAAAATAAATTATATGGTAATCAAACAAAAATCAACCCACAATCAAATAAAATTTTATACAACTCTAAAAACCATCATGAAATATATATCTGCAACGTTGCAAAGACACTATGGGGTGTTGTTCAAAAGTTGCAATTGATCATAAATCAACTGCAAATCAGTTCCAAATTGTTACGCCCATTTTCTTTCGCGCATGATATGCAATTCTAACAAGAAGCACATAAAACAATGATTTTGATTGGCGTGTTCCGATCAACTGAATCTTGCGAGCAGTTGTAACTTTTGAACAACACCCCTATATGTGTTTATATAATGCAAATGATACAACACAAGTAAAAGCAAAACAAATACAGTAAAACAGAGTGAAAAGGGATGCCACGGTGAAGAAGGAAAAAACTTAGAGTCCATTTAGATATGCTCACTTCATATTTACTTTAAATTTTTGTTGATTTTTCAAATATATTGAGAGATTTATCCCAGAGTAGGGTCCCTAGAGTGATCTACCTCATCAAAATGGAATCTTTATTTGTCAAGTGGGAAGTTGCTACAAAGTTGCAAAGAAACTGCAAATTGGTTGCAAATAGGAAAGCACAATCAAATTTGCACGCTGTCTGCACTTATAACAAGATGCATATGAAACAACGATTTTGATTGACGGGTTCCGATCAACTGCAAGTTGCGATAAATTGCAACTTTTGAACAACATGCACCCCCTTAGTATTGTCCCTGTTCAACGCGGCAACTTTTTCTTTAAACATTTTATGGTACAGTGTGAATAAATTTTTTGAAAAAGAAAGATGAAACAGTAAAATAAAGGTAATATTTCAAGAATCAGATTGCACTTAGAAATTACTTTCACATTAAAAACATCTACGAAAAAAACTCGAAGAATATTAGTCTGAAGGTTTCAGACTAGAATAACATTTGCATATTCCAGCAGACCAATGACGTTAAGATGAAGGGAGATGAAAAACATATTTCGTTTCAAACGGTCATCAAAAGGAAAAATTTATAACCCAGATGTATAAAAAATAATACTGTTTACATATTACATAAATGCTTGTTTACATTTACATTTTTTTAGATAATGTTCAACACTTGGAATCCGTATTACTTACTTTGATATACATGTACACTTGAACCAGGAGAAGTTGTACACTAATTTGAAGCCATTGTTTAACATTGTTTTCATAAAAAAAATTCTCAACTGCCAGATCCTAGAGGTTATCTGAAAGGTTGATGGTGCATATAACCTAAACTGGTAAAATATTAGGCTTTAAAATCAACATTTAGTGCTTGAAACAAGCGAAAATCTAAAACGTCGCCTCCCTAGGCTTTGTACAGGAATTAATGCATCATCCTGACGCTTTAATTCAATGTCAGTCAGATATTTGGTAATTCATATTTTTGCATACTTTATTTCCTAAAGTTTGTAGTGTATGTTGTTTGCTTAATTTTTGATTACCTTATGTATTAAAAAAGCACTAACAAACACAAGCACTATAAAAATGAAATCTATTATTATTACTATTATAATTATTTTCCGTAATGTAAATTCCTCATACATATTCTAGAAGGTTGAAATCTCTCAAAACATTTGGCCTGTTAAAATAGATAAATTAGCATAAATTTATATACATTTTGAATATATTAGCATAAATTTCTATGCAAGGTGATTAGCCTGTATATACAGGTGAATACACAAGTACTGCAATAAAACAAACAAATACATGGTCGGACATCAAGCTAACTTCTATGAGCCCAGGTACTTTCAGCGCCTATAAAGTAAGCGCACATTTACAGCATACAGTATACATTATGAATAGTTTCTGTCTGAAAGGCAAAACGTGACACAAATGGTGGCTGAGATTAGATGAGATTTTCTATGGCCAATATGCCAAACTGTCATGGGCCAGTCTCATTCTGATGATGATGACGATGATAACAATGGAAAAAATCCTCATGAGGATGGAGATGATGATGGTGATAATGATGATGATGATGATGATGATGATGATGATGATGATGCTGATAATGATGAAAATAATATGTGCAAGATGATGACGGTGATAGTGATGGTGATGGTGATGGTGGTGATGGCAATAATAATGACAATGAAATGGATTTTGATGATGATGTTTATAATGAATTCAATCTTAGAGGGGCTTATGGTCCAAGGTTGAATTTCGCTCTGGACAAAAGAGCAAACGCTATCTGTCACCCAATGTCTCAGTTCAGCACCAAAGGTGTTTGTGGAAAGTGGGTAATGACAAAAGGCACATCTAATTCCAAGGGTTGTTCCCACGACTCGCTCCACTCTCAATAGAATCTATATGATATACAAAAAGATATAATATAATAAGTCCCACTGTTAACACTCTGAAATGTAAGGACAAAAAGATTCTACAAAATAAAAACTACCTATTCAAGCCCTTAGAATGGCTCTCACACACTGAGGAAATTTCCTTCACAGTTATTCTGCAAAGAAATGTAGACCAAATGTCAAATATGTTTAGTGAATGACAGAAAAGCTCATTTTTTGACTGCGAGAAAAATAGTGAAAGTTTGTATTGGGAGCTATTTTCTTTTTCCAGTTACTTTGTCCTTTGATTTCGTAGTGCAGAATACCCGTATTCATATCCTAATCACAAAGGGACTTTTCTGTAAAAGTTGACTCATACATGAATATTTCAGGAGAATGATTAGTTCTCTGGTAATTCCCCTAATTTTTCCCCGATCAATTAGTCCAAATTGCATTATAAATTTGTTGACCTAATGCACTTTTTTCAACCTATGTTGATGCATTCTCAATTACAAAATGGGCATTTTGTCAAATTCCTTGATTGTTCCCTGCCCTTGGAAGTTTTTTTTTTTTTTGGGGGGGGGGGGGGGGGGGGGAAGGTTGCAGCATTGTATTGCAGCTAGGAAGATGAGGTGTAGTCTGGCTGCCCTGCCATACTCACGCTCTGCTGATCTATCAGTGTTTTCAAAATTGTAGGACAGAGGCTTGTGGACAGCAGAGAAAAAGTGCAATCAATGACATGTGCAGGCCTCCCATCCCATATATTAGAGAAAGAAGAATGATTTGCTGATAAAAAAAAGAGGAAAGAATATATGTTTCCCACTTGTTTTCTACTGTAAATAAGCTTCCCTCTTACTTTCGTAAGGATCACCTGTCGTTCACAGATCTAAGAACAGCTAAGAACACAACCCAGGTAGTCTATGGCATTTTTTTTTTGCCTTGTGACCTTTGACATTTGACCCCCTGAAGTACTTACCAGCAAGCATTGACGACCTCTGACTGGCAGATGACTTTCTTAGGGATACCTCCGCATCACTGAAAAAAAAAAAGAAAATCAAATATTACAAATACAGATGGGACAGAGCTTATGGAAAATTGAAATTATGGACATTGTACAAAGTTATTGTTTTAGACATTCTCAACTGCCAGATCCTAAATGCTACCACAATGGTTGGTGGTATCTATAAACTAAGCTGTGAAAATATTTGGCTTCAAAATCATAGTTTAGAGCTCAAAAGAGGTGAAGTTAAAAATATGTCATACATACATGCACATGTAGGCACACTATGGAGTAATAAAGCGACAATGGTACAGCTTATTCAATTTTTATATATACGGTATCTTGATAGCGCCTATGGAATTTCCTTCTTCTTTGCATTCTTTGTTGTTTTTCAGCAATCTGAATGTAATTAAATGGGTCAGACAGCTTTACTTTTAAAATAAAAAAATCATAATGTGTAAAAAAATCTTTTATCTTCAAAATTCTAATGCATTTTTCCTCTATCTAATCATTGTCATATTTAAGCATTTTGTGTAGTATATTGTATATTACAAGTACTATATGGCTATTGAATTGAATAAAATATGGTTTCTTTCATAAAAATACATTCAAAATAACAGCCCGGAAGCTGAGACAAGTTGAATTTACAATATGATTCAAATTAACTATAAACAATATAAATGATTATTATTGTTAATAATAATAAAAACATAGAGTCACTGTGCGTGAAATATATCAAAAGGTATCTAGACTGTTCCTTCTCACCTCAGCTCTCGGACCTCTCTTCTTGACTTCCTGATGGGCGTGGCCTCTCTAGGGGTGGGGTCCCCTCCTGCTTGAGGGTGGGGTACACCACGAGCACTCTGACCACCTCTTCCATCCTCTGGAAACAAAATCATCAAATAGCATTGTGGTGACAGAAGACATAT